>APFE031286463.1:2980-18869 GCA_000404065.3 Pinus taeda
CTTTCTTCCTCGAATTGGCGTGATAAAGCATCTGCTATGACATTTTCATGCCCTTTCTTGTAAATTAGCTCATAATCATATCCCAACATTTTGGCTAGCCATTTATTTTATTGTGGTGAGGATAGGCGTTGCTCCAAAAAATATTTAAGGCTTTGATGGCGTGTGCGGATTTGGAAATGCCGCCCCAATAAGTATGGTCACCAGGTATCCACTGCATGTAAGATGGCCATCATCTTCTTCTCATAAGTAGATTATCCCAGATTTGTCCCACTTAGTTGTTGGTTAGTGAAGGCCAAGGGTCAACCTTCTTGCATTAAGACAACCCCAATACCCGTACCTGAAGCATCACATTCAATCACAAAAGATTTGGTGAAGTCGGGTAGTGCCAATACGGAGTGGAACACATGGCATGTTTGAGAGCTATAAATGCCTGTTGCGCTTCATCATTCCAGAGGAATGAATTTTTCTTGAGAAGGTGAATGAGGGGTCTAGCAATGTGACCATAATTATGGACAAATCCTCTCAAGCTCTTCAAGGTCTTTGGTTAAGGCCAATCCTGCATGTAGAAATTTTGAATAATTTAACACATATTCAATGGAGATTATCCTGATCATGTACTATTGCGGAAACATACACAATACATAAGCTCCTCTACGTTGATAATCAGTATAGCAGCATCAATAACAATAAAACATCAAGAGCATTCACACATTAACACAGTATGTATCCCGGGGAAAGCATCTCGCTAAAAACCCCAACTATCTGTATATTAATGATTGAGTCATGTAACATTACACAACATAATAGTTCTCACAAGTATCTCCACCTATGTTACACAGAATACAGCTCAGATCTGAATCAATCACTGGCTCAAATCTCCTCCGCTGCTTGTCTGCCTCCGCTGCTCAATACCTGCTCAAGAACTGATGATAATTCCAAGGCAACCACGTATTTACTTGGTAAAATCACGTGAGCACAAGCTACAATGTGGGCAAATCCGTGGGCAAACTCATTGGCATACTCAATCCCTTGATTGTGCAAGATCTGATGCACAACTATAGTCACAACTGATAGCAATCTGATTCTCTAACACCTGCCCCTGCTGAACTGAACATGCATTGACATGCAACTAAGTTAAGAGATGTATTCATTAGTTGTATTATGAGTCAATAACTTGTGAATTAATTAATAACTAATTCACCCAACTCATCTCTAGTCTATTTGCCAGTTAGACTAAATACAACCAGTTTAACAAAGCTAAATTGAACACAAATCCTTCAACTGCACCTCCAGTCCACTAAACTCAACTCATTTGAGTTCTAACTGAAGTCCTGCATGCACATATTAGTCATCCCATAGGTAACCACGTATTTCCTTCTGGGATCTGCATGTACCACATCCGTAGCTCATCCTGAAGTGCTCCAAGAGAATAAGACAAAGTTTATAGTCTAAATATTATTATGAGCTAATAATATTTGACTGTTCTATATTTAGACTGAGCAGTCACTCCGCTATTCACCTTGCCTCCATGAATACTTGCTTTTCCTTCAGGATATCAAGTGTAGGAGTTTTTCAACAGTTTTTCTTACCCATGTAGCTTTAAATTCTTTTTTCCCACTTGTTTTATCATTTCCAGTTGGATATCTAGTTCTTGTTACAATGTCGATGCATGGTTGATCCTCCCTTGGCTCTGTGGTGTAGATAAATCTCCTCTGCGGATACGTAAATCTCCTCTGCAGATAGAGACAATCCCTCTACCCCAAGAGAGTGGTTCTATCCACAAACAAGACAAACTAATGTAAATTTCCTTAGATTAGAATAAAATAAGAGAGCATACCTCTTATAATGCTAATCCAGTTGATGGTGATCTTGCTTCCTTGCTCTAGTTTCCTTTCGTTCTTTCCTTCAAGTACCTGAACCAAACATGCAAGAAACAATAGAAAACATGATAGCATAAAATTAAATTCAATCTACTTAAATGGTCAAGGAGTTCTAAGCTACCAAATGTAATATTACACCTGATATTGGAAATAAACCATTAGTTGTATTAAAATAAACATCAAAGATAAATACGACCAACGCCTTGATGTTGGAGATCTCCTTTGCGGTATCCAAGTCCTACTACACACCTTTGCAGCACTCTTTTCCTGCTCTAGCTTGACATGAAATGGCTTCCAAGCTCTAACTCTCTCCGCTCATGATTTAGCTACCAAAGACTAGTGTTTTGTCATCTAAGACTAATATTGGTCTATCAAAAGCTAAATATTTCATAATTTTGCAGCTAGTTTTTTATATTGTAACCAAAAAGGGTAAGAGGAAGTGGTTTATATAGGGAGAGGAAGATAAGAATGAGATCCACTAAAGAGGGGAAAAAGGTCTTATCTCCTTGGGAAGGTCCACTTTTAAGGGGGAAAAAACCTTATATGGAGTTCTCGACCCTTATCCAAGCAAACGAACATCCAATGCATCGCCACTAGAAGTTTAGACATGAAACTCCATTTCCTCTTATAAAAACTTTCCAGAAGTAGACTGGTATGGGTATTGGCCTAACAGTAGCACTAATTGGCATGGGTCATAGTGTAAACTTCTGCCATCGGCACATGTGAGACACTGGGAAAGAGCATTGATCTTAAAACCTGGGTTTTAAGAAGGATTCTTTGGAAATGTTCTAAAGGGATTGGGGAATATTTTCTTCAAACTTCAAGGGATGTAAGAGCATAGGTTTCCTGGTGAAAGTATAACACAATATACAGTACTAGGCTTCTTCAGGATCAGGAACAAGGAGTGATAGGAGAGTAAAAAATTATTGTGTAACAGATGCCCCCTAAAGCATGAAGTCAGAGCTGAGAGCGATGGCTAAAATGATTTAAGATGAAGCGAGGAATTGGAATACCAACATCGAAAGACCTGCAACACAAACATACATGTACATATCTGAAATATGATAGTCATGCCTGATAAACATGAGAGGCATATAACAATACATGAATCCATGGTATAACCGTAGTTATCCATTAATAAAAGGCTCATGTGCATGGATCATTAGCATGGATGCAACCATCCCATTGAAAGGATCATATGAAATAGACCCACGACATGGGTGCAACCGTCTGCATAGAGAGGATCAAAATGAGAAGACCCATGGTGTGGTTGTAGCCATTCGACTGAGCAGGATCAAAACGATACCCACGGCATGTCCGCAACCATCCATCTAAATAATCATGTATATAACCATGAATACTATCAACTCCTTGCAACCTAGACTTTTGCGATCTAAGCCCAAGGTCTTCTGCTCCAACACAACCCAATCAAAGTACAAATTCTAACATGTGAATAGATGTGTTGAAGTCGAACATGCTAGAAAATTACTTGTTTATCGTCCAATGATGTGAACTATTAACAATTGAGAGAGAAACCACCCATAATGTCAATGGACCTCAATGTATTCTCAATACAATTAACGAAGTGTGAATAAGGAACTAATGTTGAACACTCGTGAAATCATTCGATTGAAGGCAAATGATGAGAACCTGTCATCGAGTGCGAAGAACTTTCCATTGAGGTATGCAAGCTCTAAGATACTAGAAGCGGGTTTCTAGATCAACTTCCTGGATAATGAGCTGAAGTTGACATGAAACGATCTCTTGAAGGTCATAATGAATGCTTTATCATTGACACAAAATAGGAAACACAATGAATGAGAGAAATCCAAGATGGTGACATATGATCAGACAACGTACGTGTAGGAAGACTTCTTTTGAACATGTGGATGACATGACTCCAGAGTTTGGCAACATTTGACATCATAGGATCAGAGGTCATGGTGACATGGAAAAGATCACATGAGAGGTTTAAAATGGATAACCCAAAACCCAGGGAGGAAAGTGATAGTGTGAGGATGTTCCACAAACCAACACGAGTAACAGATGGGTGTCAATGTTCAAGGGCGACATGTTGCCTCAAGTGAAGAATACAACTAATGAAATACTTCAAATTTTCCCCCACCATTTCTGGCGAGTACCCTAGTTATTTTTACGCAAGCTTGACGGGGATAACATATGCTTGTAATATAAGTCTATCCTTTGGATGGATCCATCCTAGTAAGTTTTACGAGCCCTAGAAAGGAGTAGCTCAGTTTCATCATAATGACAAGTTCTATGTCATTTTAATATTTTAGCGAGTCCGACAAAGGTGAAACTCATAATCATTTTCATGTTTAGAGAGTTTGAAAAAGACATGGAAAAGAAAACGTTAAGGGGGCCCTTTTTGTAAGGTTGTCCCTCGATCTAGAAAAAGTAGAAAAAAATACTCGAGAGAACCTCCTAGTCACGTTTGACTAAGGTATTCCTTTTTCGTAAACAGTTTATCCTAGCCCAAAAATGGGGTAAAAGTATACTTGGTAAACGATGTTTTGCAACCATTAACAAGTTCAAAATGACAAGAGCTTGATAATATTTTCATATTTTGAGAGTCAGAAAAGAGCTCAAATATGACTCCCTACTTTTATTTGCTTTAACGAGTCTAAAAGGAAAACTACTCGGTAATTTTTTCATTTTTTATGAGTCAGAAAAGATCTTAAAGGTGACTTGTCCTGAAGGAATGAGTGGTATAAAGGGATAGAAACTAGTTCTAGTAATGATGGAACTACTCAAAACATGTAATGGTCAAGAGGTTGGCTAATAAAACCACTCATCATTACAATTCCTTAAGAAAGGGTAAAACAACCAAGTGAAAGTGAATCATCGTCCAAATAGATGGTGGCGATGGAATGGAACAACCAAGGCTCATCTAGCAGAAATTAGCTGATAAAAACGACAATCAGAAGATGTAAATTGGGTATGGGTTCATTTTTACACAAGATTGAACCATGAGGAACTCTTCTTGAATTCGGTCTCATGTTTACACAAGCATAAAATGAAAAACTATGCTTGAGCTTGGTTTCATTTTTTTACAAGCTTGAAACAAAAACTATGCTTGCAATAATTTTGCATTCCCGAGCATAATGAATCAATTCGAGGTACATGCCCCCCAAGCTTCATTTCATTTAATGAGGTGGATGGAATGAAGGTCACTCTTGAGATCCAAGAAAGACTCAACTAGGATTTTACAAGATCTTAATCAAAGACTCAATTTGGAAAGGGGAGTTTTTTTCATTTTTTAATGAGGTTGACACAATAAAGAACTATCCTAGGACATTTGTTTCATTTTTTAATGAGGTTCATACAGGAAGAAACTATCCTCAAACTCCTTGATTCATTTTTTAACGAGGTTGACACAAGACAAGGAACTATGCTCACACCCCTTGTTTCATTTTTTAATGAGCTTGACACAAGACAAGGAACTATGCTCCAACCACTTGTTTCATTTTTTAAGGAGCATGACACAAGACAAGGAACTAAGCTCCAAGGTTTATTCATGGACCATACAGGAACATGGCTCGCAAGATGTCCTCACTGGATGGGAGAACTACGCTCCGCGAGGAACACATGCCAACTGGTATAAGTGACAAATCAGGTTCCAATGCCCCTAGTACATAATATACTATACCATTTGTGTGATCATCAACAGATGTGGAGACAGAACGGGGGGCCACATAATTGACCTATGGTGGGGAGGGTACTACTTGAAAACATGAACCAATAAAGGATGATGACTTCATAAGAGGCATCTGGTGACCAATGAACTACAATTGACCGATGACCATGATTCTCCCTTCGTGTGGAAAACAAACCACATGGAAAAGTGAAGAAATAGGAGCTCCCATGACATAAACATAGTCGCATTCAAGGAGAAGATTGAAATCTAAGGGACCTTGTACTACCATCACATCTCTATAGATGGTGTTTCCTCCCAAAGTAATAGGGAACTTCAGAAGGATCCCTAAGGGCTGATTGGTTCCTTTGTTGAAAGCCAACAAATTCTAGGTGACAGGCACAAGTTGTGGGTAACCCAAAGATTGCCAAGTAGTAGAAGACATGATGCTAATAGACACGCCTTCACCCAATATAGTGCCATGTACTACCATATTATAGGCTTGTACTATGATCTAGAAAGGCACATAAGATAGAAGGTGAAAAGCAGTCAATTGACTCTAACCAAAAGAAATGACAGAACTACTTGGTGGGGGCATCATATGATTGTCCCATGCTATGTAGGAATAGGAGAAGGACTCTCCTGAACAACTGGGATGGCAGGGCCACTCTTCGATTCATGAGAATCTGGGGAGACAAGAAGAACATGAGCAGTATGATCACTACTCCACATCCATCCACATACACAGAATACAATTAAACAAGACATGTACAAATGTAACAAAGAATAGATTCATACGCACAAAGAATTCTTTCACATACATACAAAGAATACAATTAAAAAAGACACATATAAATGTAGCAAAGAATAGATTCTCACACAAAGAATACTTTCACACACATACAAAGAATACAATTAAACAAGACACATACAAATGTAGAAAATAATAGATTCATACACGCATAAAGAATACATTGATACACATACAAAGAATACAAGTAAACAAGACACATACAAATGTAGCAAATAATAGATTCATACACACATAAAGAATACATTGATAAACATACAAGGAATACAAGTTAACAAGAAACATACAAATGTAGCAAAGAATAAATTAATACACATAAAGAATACATGATACACATACAAAGAATATAGGTAAACAAGACACATACAAATGTAATAAAGAATAGATTCAAACACACATAAAGAATACATTCATACACATACACAAAATACAATTAAACAAGGTACATACAAATATAGCAAAGAATAGATCCATACACATAAAGAATTCTTTCACACACATACAAAGAATACAATTTAACAAGATAGATACAAATGTAGGAAACAATAGATTCATACACACAAAATACTTTCACACACATACAAATAATACAATTTAACAAGACACATACAAATGTAGCAAAGAATAGATTCATACACACATAATGAATACGTTGATACACATAGAAAAATACAAATAAACAAGACACATATTAATGTAGCAAAGAATAGATTCATTCACACATAAAGAATACATTGATACACATACAAAGAATAAAGTAAAGAAGACACATACAAATGTATTAAATAATAGATCTATACACACATAAAGAATACATTGATACACATACAAAGAATACAAGTAAACAAGACACATGCAAATGTAACAAAGAATAGATTCATATACACATAAAGAATTAATTCATAGACATACAAAGAATACAAGTAAACAAAACACATACAAATGTTGCAAAGAATAGATTCATACACATAAATAATATATATTTATACACTTACAATGAATACAGATAAAAAATGTACAAATAAATGTAGCAAAAAATAGATTCATACACCTAATAAAGAATATAAGTAAATAATAGACACACAGGTATAGCAAATAATACATTCATACACATATACAAGTAAATAATACATATACAAATACAATAAATAAGACATTCATATACATGCAACTAAACAATATCCATACAGAAGAATACTCAAAAAATACACACACAATCAAATAATGAAGGAATCTTGAAAAATACTCAAAATAATACAAACAACTATTCATAAAAATACATTTATATACACACAAACAATGAAACCACTACTCTAACGCTCAGGGAGTACTCAAACATTACACTCATAGAGATACAAATAAACAATGAAGGAATACTCAAAAGTACACAAAATGAAACATTCATAAACATAGAAGAATAAACACTCCAAAAAGAATACATACAAGAAATACAAATACTCTCTATAATACATTGACACACACAATATAGAAATAGATATCCTATTCATTGATACAAATCAAAATAAAAACCTAAACAAATAAATTTTAACTATTGAAATGTAACAAATAAAAACATTATTTCAATCCTCAGAATAGTACATTCATATACATATAAAACACAATCCAAAGCATACATTATAACCCAAATACATTCATTCATATATAGATATATATATAAAAGCATTAAAAATACAAGTAACCAAGATGCATACAAATGTAGCAAATAATAGATTCATACACACAAAAAGAATACATTGATACACATACAAAGAATACAAGTTAACAAGACACATACAAATGTAGCAAAGAATAAATTCATACACATAAATAATACATTGATACACATACAAAGAATACACGTAAACAAGACACATACAAATGTAACAAAGAATAGATTCAAACACGCATAAAGAATACATTCATACACACAAAGATTTCTTTCACACACATACAAAGAATACAATTTAACAAGAGACATAAAAATGTACCAAATAATAGATTCATATACACAAAATAATTTCACACACATACAAATAATACAATTTAACAAGACACATACAAATGCAGCAAAGAATAGATTCATATGCACATAATGAATACACTGATACACATAGAAAAAATACAAGTAAACAAGACACACATTAATGTAGCAAAGAATAGATTCGTTGACACATAAAGAATACATTGATACACATACAAAGAATACAAGTAAAGAAGACACATACAAATTTAGTAAATAATAGATTTATACACACATAAAGAATACATTGATACACATACAAAGAATACAAGTAAACAAGACACATGCAAATGTAACAAAGAATAGATTCATACACCATAAAGAATTAATTCATACACATACAAAGAATACAAGTAAACAAAACACATAAAAATGTTGCAAAGAATAGATTCATACACATAAATAATATATTTATACACTTACAATGAATACAGATAAAAAATGCACATATAAATGTAGCAAAAAATAGATTCATACACCTAATAAAGAATATAAGTAAATAATAGACACACAAGTATATCAAATAATACATTCATACACATATACAAGTAAATAATACATATACAAATACAATAAATAACACATTCATATACATACAAGTAAATAATATCCATATACAAGAATACTCAACAAATATACACACAAGCAAATAATGAAAGAATCTCGAAAAATACTCAAAATAATACAAACAACTATTCATAAAAATACATTTATATACACACAAACAATGAAACCACTACTCTAACACTCAAGGAATACTCAAAAGCACGCAAAATGAGACATTCATAAACATAGAAGAATAAACACTCCAAAAAAATACATACAAGTAATACAAATACTCTCTATAATACATTGACACACACAATATAGAAATAGATATCCTATTCATGGATACAAATCAAAATAAAAACCTAAACAAATAAATTCTAACTATTAAAATGCAACAAATAAAAACATTATTTCAATTCTCAAAATAGTACATTCATATACATATAAAACACAATCCAAAGCATACATTATAACCCAAATACATTCATTCATATATAGATATATATAAAATCGTTAAAAATATGTTTATTATATATATAAATAATAAAACCAATAATACACAAACATTTAGATATAATAAATTAATATAAATAAATAATACAAACATTTAAATATTTACAAACTCTAAATAATATATTGGTATTTAATTTAAATTTATAAAAATATCAAGGTAAATATTAAATGATCCTTATTTCATATAAGGAAAAAATATAATATAAATATCTTATAGTATTTATAAAGACAACCTAGTACCCACGGGGGATTGAACAGGTACCTATCGAATATCTAATAACATATTTCTAATTAAATAATTGAAAAGATCAAAGATCTAAATAAAAAGCCAAAAATAATTTATAATTAAATAATTGAAAAGATCAAAAATCTAAATAAAAAGCCAAAAAGAATAAAAATCAAAACAAGCAAAAAATTAGGAACTAAAAAAATATATAAATACATGTTATAAATGATATATAATTTATGTGTATAAGAGTGGTTTTTCATTTATGTGTATGTGTTGAAAAAATATTAAATAATTTATGTGAAAAAGAGTGATTTTGTCATTTGTGTGTCTCTAGAGAAGATATTTAAAACACCGAAAAAATGTTAAATAATTTATGCGAATAAAAGTGATTTTTCCATTTTTGTGTATGTGAGGAAGATGTTTAAAACATTAAAAAAATGTTAAATAATTTATGTGAACAAATGTTAAATAATTTATTATAACAAAATAGTGTATTTGTGTTTGAGAATATTGAAGTTACTATAAACTAAAGATCATGAAAACCATGAGCACAAGGAACACAACTCAAAGGAGGGTTACAATTTAACCTTCCTAAGATCCGTTTGGAGGGGTTGAATCCCCCTCCACAAAAAAAAAGCCTACTCCATTTATTAATGATAGCTTCTATTCATTTACATTCTTTGATGGGCCCATCTAAAAAAAATAAAATACAAATTGTTGTAATTACAACTTTACAAAACATAAAAAGATATAATGTCTTCAAGTATGTATAGCATACAACATTGAAATGATATTGTTAGTATACAAACCCTTTCTAACAACTAGTAACATAATTAAATGCACAATTCATAAAGAATATCCATATATATATATATATATATATATATATATATAGATGCACATGATAATACATTAAGGAGAAAACAGTAATACAATATTATTGTGCAAAGCTATACAAGTATGCTATAATTTACAAATCTAATATAATAACAAATAAATTTAAGGAAGAAGAAGATAGCTTTCATAACCATTTGAAAGTGATTTGACTAAAGGGTATTTGAAATAATAATTAAATAATTTCATTAGAGCAAATCCAAAACATAGAAGTGTCATGCACAAGATGAAGGAGTATCTACAAATTGAAGAGAATCTAGAGGTGCAAGTTTAATGTACAGTGTGAAGTGAAAGTGGGTGTCAAGAGGTGCAATACAAGGAATATTTGTATAAGAAGAAATCAGTTGTTTGAAATGAACTATGAGAGATATTTGCAATGATGTGTGAAAGTGGTGTAAAGTATGAATATTTTGCAGTGAAGTAAAGTGTGAATCTGGTAAGTAGAATAAATATAGTTTGCAATGGAAAGAGAGTAAGAATGGTAGAATTTTCTAATAGTTCATTTAAATAATAACTAAATTCATAATTTTAAATATCATAAAATTTTCTACTAAATTAAAAGGAAAAAAATGTTGAATTTTTTTTGGCAAATGGAATGCACCGAACTCAATAACCTAATTCCTTTAAGTAAATGATGAAAGTACCTCCTTAATGGACCCACCTAAAATTACCTCCTTAATCAAAGCACCTAAAAAGGCCTTCAGAAATCCTTGGAATGTAAACTACCTACTTTAGGGCTTAGAGGAATTCTAGTGGGTAGAAAGAAAAGAAGTTTAATGGAATCACATGGATCAAAATACTTTCCCATCTAGCAGTAATGATCAAGATCAACTAGGCTGTATGTTTATACGATTTGAAGAAAGTAAAGCCCACCATATCGATGGTTGTAGTTTCTTTGTAATATGAAAATGCCACATGGACGCTAAATCATTGAATTTCAGTGACACACTGTTGTTAGTTTATACCTTGGAGTGTCATTAAAATAAACAAGTTTTGATTAAAAAATATTCCAAATAATATTGGATTGAATTAAATTTGGGACAGATATATATCTATTAGTTTATAGTTTGGGGCTGTGATCAAAATATGGGCAGTTTTTAATTAAAAAATATTTGAAACTTTCAAATTTTATAAAATTAAGCAGCTTCCTCCCCAGAAAAAGTTTCTGGTTCTGATTAAAAAATATTCCAATTAACTTTGGATTAAATTTGGAATAGATACATTTCTATTACTTTATAGTTTGGGTTGTCATCAATGGGCAGTTTTTAATTAAAAAATATTTGAAAATTTCAAATTTTATAAAATTAAGCAGCTTCCTCCCCAGAAAATGTTTCTGGTTCTGGAGGTTCCCTGCCAACAACCTGCGTCTTACCAAGTTCAAAATTGTTGATGCCATGTTTGCTCGGGGGTTGACTTGGAATCAACAATCAATCAGGTACAATCCTTTAATTTAATCAGGGGATTCTATAAGCACCGGGAAAGAAAGGTTCATGTGAATCGGTATGCAGCATGAAAATCGGTTTTAACTTCCAGGAAGGGAAGGCAACCGACAACGTATGGTCTTAATTATTGGAGTTGCCTAGTCAGCTTAAACGCAAGTACGCTGGATGAATCAGAGGTAAGAACGACTGTTAGTTAGCCTTATAAATATATAAAAGCTCGATCATTGCCAAGGTTCCTCTTCAAGCTGTTACAAATCCCACAAACAGATTCTCTCACCATTTCGCGCGATTAAGGCTATTGGTCGGATCGAATGCAATAAACGAAATGCAAGTACTTCGTTAGGGCCAGAAAAACAAAAATTGGTTTGGTAGTCGGCCTTATCATTCATCTAAATCCGGAGAAGTCATTTAAACAGGATTAAACACAGCCCCGCCAGCGGTCAAAATCTTAGCAGTTTTTAATTAAAAAATATTTGAAACTTTCAAATATTATAAAATTAAGCCGCTTCCTCCCCACGCTGGGGGACGACACATTAATGGTGCCTGCATGGTCGTCGTGGAAATAGGGAGTTTGTTGGCATTCGATAGCCAATTGGATGGGAGGCTTTGCTTCTCTCACAGATCTCTGGCTACCAACACCATTTAGAGTTGCAGAATGAATAGCAAGGGCTGGGTCTAGATCTCGTTTTGTAGTGTCTTGCCCTATAAGGTTTTTGGCGGTGCCTCTGTATATGCAGGGTAAGTTTATTTTTGGCGATGCCTTCCCACTCAATCTACCAGCGCATGAGAAGCTAGTGGTTGCGCTATGCAGCAGAGGCTAGAGGTTGTGCTAGGAAAACTAATCTACCTTTGTGTATGCGGGAGAAGCTAGTGGCTGTGCCTCTATGACTCATACCTAATGGTTCTAAGACTAGTGACAGTAGTGGTTAAGCAATTGGTTCTATGACTAGTGCCAGGCTATTCGTCTAGCTTTTGAGTTGCAGAATGAATAGAAAGGGCTGGGTTTAGATCTGACTCTGTACGGTCTTGCCCTATAAGGTATTTGGAGGTGCTTCTATATATGCCAGGGTAAGGTTTATTTTTGGCGGTGCCTTCCTGCTTAATCTACCTGCTCATGAGAAGCTAGTGGTTATGTTATGCAGAGAAGCTATGACTAGTGCCAGTGCTGGCTAATAGTATCGCTATGCAGAGTAAGTAGCTAGCGTCTTTCCTGCCCCTATGACCGGCATCTCAATAAGGAAATCACTATTCTGGGGTTCCTTCTAGGTGTGGAGATTAACGATACAACAAAATTATGGGTTGAAGGTTACAGGTCCTTCTCACATATCGAATGGCCTACAAAACATATTCGGCCTACAAAACATAGAGGAATAGGGTGAAACATAAAGGAATATGACCATGTTGCAGCTGGGATGGTAAGCTAGATCACATTGTGCACACCTTCATATGCAATATTTCAGATCGTACAGTATATTAATCGAAAGGCCATACCTGGAATTGGAGGTGGGATTCCAAATAATGATTTCATTTCTTTAGCCATCATTAACAACAACCTCAATGACCTGCATCATTTAAACATTTTTCAGCAACATTATTTACATCAGTATGTAAATGGCAATTGAATAATTTATAATCAAGAAAAAATCAGAGCTACGAAATAGAATTGCATACAGAAATAGACTTTGATGGCGTGCATACCATACTAAAAGAGGATCATTGATCTCCATGAACCGAAAAATTGCAAACCCTCCTCCTCTATCTATTCAGATATGACTGATCACTGACTCACACACAGACGGACAGATACCCATACTGAAACCACAGACTTAAACTTACTGACCTCTGACTCAAACTAGAGACCTAAACTTACGTACCTCTGACTCAAACCACAGCCCAGCACACAATCTGAACATAGATGGATAGATGAGGATGAAAAGGCTGTAAAATGAAATTTGAAAGACATATATATAGCCATTTACCAAGTTCGTTGAACGGCTATATATTTCCAGAGCTTTCCTCATCTGGAACCGTCCACCGGATATATGCATTTCCCGTGTGGTTAAAATGTTTGATCAACTCATCTGGAGCAGTCCGCTGGATCTATGTATTTCCCGTGTGCTTTGAACGTTGTAGTGCAATACAAACACAAGTCGCATTATGGGAGCGTAAGATGCTTCTTTATTGTCAGAGAATATAACAAACTTGCCTCTCCCAAACTCACGCCCACTAGTTGGTATCTACATTCAAATTGGTTTAAACGCGCCCACTACTTGGCATTTCTTACCTGTCACACACGCGTGGCACCCAAATTGGTTTGAATAGTCCACCGGATATATGTATTTCCGATGTGGTTTAAACCTTGGAGTGTAATACAAACGCGCGCACTATTTGGGATGCCTTAGCTGTTTGAGCAGTGCACCGGATATATGTATTTCCGGTGTGGTTTGAACGTTGAGGAGCGTAATACAAACCCAAGTTGCATTATGGGAGTCTAAGATACTTCTTAATTGTCAGAAAAAATAACGCACAATGATGCTGCCTCTGACAAACGCAAGCCCACTCACTGTCTTCTACCGTCCACAACGAGGTGTTAATTGATTAATAAAAATATAATGTAAATTATGTTTTAGCTACCACGTAAATGGTTGGGCTTTAATAATACTTAGCGGGCATCACGCATCCAATATGAACGGGATAGTACAGACTGGATAGTGGCCTGATCTTCTAAAATTATAAATTATTCAGTGATAGAAAAAATCGAATGCTTACAGATATTATAATAATAGATATAATTTTGATTTTATCACGAAATTTTTATTTAATTTTGATATATTATTTGATTAATAAATTATTGTAATTTTACTTAATCTTTAATGTAATACCAAGGATCCTACATTTATTCTGATAAATTTAATCTCGTCGGAATCCTCTCCAACACTACACTGTATTCTCATAATGGTGATTAAGAAGGGAAAATTAAGATTTTAATTCCTCTTAGAAAATTGAACTTATTTAGATATTAAAATTTATAATTTGAAAATTAAAATATTACATTTCACAATTAGATTTGAGTAATAATTATCTTACAAAATGCAAAAATAAAATATTTAAACTAATCTATTAATATCACCTAAAAACTAAAAAAATTTAAAGTTATTAATTCATTCTTATATAACATATTTAGAACTAAAACTAAGAGGCATAAGCACTGGGTAGGAACCAAATTTTACTTTTATGATCTAAGGAATCTTCAAATTTGTGAAAACACTAAACATTAAGGTCTATGGGCAAAGTTCCTATCAAAATTACTTATGAATTTTCAGTTAATTTTACTAAAAAAAACTTAACAACATCTGGGTCTCATTTATCTCGAATTCCTTTCTTTGAAGTGATTTATTTTTCAAAAAAATTCACATATAAGTATTGTTATATACCATAATTAGTGGGTAGTCTAAAACTTACAAATTATTGATTATCAAACAAAAAAGAAAACAATCATTATTTTTTTAGCTAAAAACAAATGAATTATAATGTGATTTCCTCATAAAACTCTTCTCAAAATCATTATTAAATAAACTATAATTAAATATTATAATTAGTAAGCTATCAAAAACTTTAACATAATTAATTGTTAAACAAAGATTAAAAACAACCATCATTAAATAAACTATCACTAAATGGTATAATTAATATCTTTAAATTTTAACTCATAATGATGAAAAAAATAATTTAGCTACCGTACTTACAAACCCTATCCCATCACTTCCTTACCCTAGGCCAAATAGATGCTATCTCTTTTGCTCGTCACAAAAACGTCCTAGCAAATATAACAAAAATGTCTTGGAATTCCTAGCACATTATGATTATAAATACTTGTTATCCTTTGGTATTACAACCTA
>APFE031286467.1:5887-26371 GCA_000404065.3 Pinus taeda
TAAAAATCTCTAGGGATTACACCCATCGTGGACCACACTAGTCATTAACATGGTTAGAATTTTGCACAAGAAATTTCAAACCAATGACCTTCACATTACAGAGTGTCATAACAATACACTCCATCACCATGTATTATATGCCTTGTGGGCTAAATGTAATTGAATTTTGAAATAAATTAAATAATAATAATAATAAATTGTAAGCATAGATATTCACATTATCTTAACATTGAAAAATACATAGTATATAGTCTGGAGAACATGGGGGTCCTAAGCCCTTAACCCGTCGGGAAGCTATGCCCCTAAGAGGGGACACCAGAGGTGGAAAATTGGAATAGAAAATTGAGGCAATTCATCAAAGTGATAAAAAATTCCCAAACTCTAGACTGAGTGACATTGGGTCATCTACTGACTAGCCAAAACGAAGGAGTCAAGAAGCTAAGGTAAACCCACCTGGTGTAAGCCATGAAAATTGAAGAGGTTAACACGAACCTGTGAAAGAGTCAACCTTCAAAAGCTATATTGGAGTCGCGCTGGAGGCACATTGGATCGGAGCATTGGCCACGTTGCTTCGAGTCTCCTCTAAGATGAAGTAGTCATAGGGACTGGGACTGGGAGGAGAGGTTAAGGGGATTGAGCCAGCGATGGTAGAATTGGATCAAATTCCCTATGAGCAAGAGAGGGAAAACATGTAGCAACAATGAAATTAAGGGGAGAGGTCAAGCGCATGGGTGGAGAATTGGAACGCGAGGGAGTTGGGGATGAAGGGGACAGGATTTTTGTGAGAAATAGATATCCAAGTCATGATATAGCCTTTTGAGGGAGGAGGAGGCATGATTATGGAAAGACAAGAGCTCCATTATCTAGCATGCGACCCTCAATTTCTCTTTCTCTTGCTCCTTGAGTTGACGAGTAAGGAGATTTCTAATAGCCCAAAGTGTGGGCCTTCCACAACAAGTTTATTCCTCCTTAGAATCAACCACCTGGAATCTAATACGAGGGATATCATTATCGAACAAATTTGTAGCAACTTTATCGTTAAAGGTGGTCAAGGGTGTCATCTTCCTCTCCACATGCTCGCACAAAGACCCCTAATTTTTTCTCGACTCAAGGTGGCAAAGAAGTGGGAAATAATGAATGAATAATGATCCTCATAGGATGTATAGGTTGCAAAGGTGGGGTTCACTAGCCTCATGGACTAGTCTCTAAAAAGGATGAAAAGAGAATGTTAGAAAAACAGAAAGGCAGAAAGATTTTCTTATGTTGACAATTACTTGTGATAATCTTGTGTTCCTATTAACTTTCTTTATCTTCTTATTTTATCCTATTTTCATTAATAAATCATCAAATACATATATGAAGATCATTGACACCAAATATAGGCACTCAGCGAGGGCTAAAACCCTTAAGAAGGAGAAAACCCAGTCAAACTCTTCCACTAGTAGATTCAAATCAATCGAGACAATCCAATACCTTAGGCCAGACCAAAAGACCTTTCTCACTCCACCATCCTTCCAATATTATTATGCAAAACTTTATTAGTTTCTTCTAATTAAATAGCTACAACCCAACTATAACACAAAATTTCAATCCTCTAGCTCCCAAAATTTTGGCCCTACTACAAATCTGAAATTTCATCCCTCCTGCAACAACCTAAAAACTTTCATGTGTGGTAGAAAAGAGAGAAATTTGGCTTATTATTTCTTGAAAAGTGTCTCCTTCTCCTTTTCTAGGTTTTTCTCCTTCTTCTAAGTATTTCATACTCCTTTTTATTCCTTCTTCAATTGGAGAACAAATTGCTTGTCTTGTGCTCCAAATGACGTCAATTTGTTGCCTATATATAGTGGTTTTTGGCTCCTTTTGAGACCAAATTGTCCTTCCTTGAGGCTGACTTGGTGGAGGATGCTTATTTTATTCAATTTGCATCAAAATAATTTTTTTCTTGATAAAAAAAATCCCAAGAAGGGTCTATTACATGATGACATGGACAAGGACTTTTGATATAAACCATAGAAGCCTACAATGGAGGCTTTGACCTAGAAACAAATAAATAAAGCATGAAACCAATGCTAATAATTAGTTTTCTTTTATAATAAAATTCCTTTTTTTTATTTTGAGAAATGCATTTCATCATGACTCAAATACAATTTTGAAGGTTGACTCGAGTTACATTCTTCAACACTCCCTCTTAACTAGGGAGGTATTCATAATTACATATATGTTATGTCCCTATAATAATAGTGTATTCCCCTTATTGTTATTGTTATTGTAGCCCTTTATTTTTATTATTGTGCTCATGTATCCCCCATTTTTTTATTGTTGTGCCCCTATAGAATCCCACTATTTTTATTATTGTCCCCTTACATTATTATGTTTATGTAGGCTCTGATTATATTGTGACCCCTTAGACTCCTAAATATACCGAGGAAGTATTATCATTTGTATCTTCCAAGAATTGTTCATTTGTGTAATGTAAATGAGGTTTCCCCCTCAAATAGGATAATGTTTAAGTTGTTGATCTATCTATTTGTGAGCTAGTTGCATAACATTTGGTATTAGAGCTCTGAATTCTAGGGTTTCTCTTATTCAAACATGTAATTGGAATTTCACTATAATAAAAAAAAAATAAAAATAATAAAAAAAAAAAAAAAAAAAAAAAAAACAATTATGAGGCTTCAAAAGGTTAAATTGAAACCACATGGAGCTGAAATATTAGTAATATTCATGCACGAATTTCAGATCTTGATTCGCTATATTTTCAGAGATATGATCTAAGGAAGTTAGGGTTCTTGCAAGATCCAAAATTCCATCTCAAACAGGTGACCTAGGGAAATAGTCGTAACATTTTCTCTGAGAATCAGATTTGAATTTCGTAAAAAGTGACTAAAATTGCACTCACTATAGTTTTTTGTGTATTAGTTTTAGGGCTAAAAGTTGAAAAAGTGACACATGGTACTCCATACAAATTTCATCTGTTGATCGAGTATATAATCTAGTCATCATGGGAGATTGGGCCAAACTCTTTCTTGAAGAATCCAATCTCAATCTAACTTGTGGGGTTGGAAATAAGGCTCGGAGGAATCCCACAGGATGAATTTTAGACCTTGGAGATCTTAAATCATAGAGATACAACAACTTCAATGTGAATCTCCTAAAAATCAAGAAAAAGGTGTGTATTTTTTTAAATTTTGCACAAATTTTGTTTGAAAAATAAGCTTGAAGTAATTCCAAGGGAATAATGAAGCATAGATATCATTTTTTGATTCTAAAATGCATCAAAACAAAAAAGAGGATGCACCTAGTAAGCAACCAGAAATATATTCTATGATGCATGAAGAAGAGGAAGAAATGCAACATGATATGTCAAAATTACAAGACCAAGTGCAATAAATTTTGTTCTTGTAAAAGTAACCAAAAATGAATTAGAATCTAAGATGGATGGTTTAGAAGAAAAAATAAAAGGCAACATGGAGGCTTTTAAAGTAGACATGGACATGACGAATGTCAATTTGGAAGGGTTGAAAAAGTTGTTACAAGAAAGGATTTCATGTGGTGGCAGGGTAATCCATGAAAATTATGATGAGGACAAAATGGACATGAATTATGATTTTAGAGACTCCAATGTGGGGTTTAATAACCACCACATTCCAAAGATAGATATGAGGAAGTTTGATGGAAATGATCTAGTAACATGGACACTATAGATGGAGCATATTTTGATCTCCATGATGTGTAAAACACACAAAACGTACTTATTGCATATCTATATATAGAACACAATCATTTTGTATGGTATCAATGACTTTGTTCTTGTAAACCACTTTTCACTTGGTCAACTTTTACGGAGGTAATGATAGCACATTGTGAGGATACAAAGAGCAACACCTTTTTTATACAATTCATAAATCTCAAACAAAAGGGTTCAATGGCGGAGCACATTGAAAACTTCCAAAAATTGAATATCAGGGTAACTGATATTCTAGAGAAACAAAGATTGATGTCTTCATAGGGACTTTGAAGGATAATACCCAATATGAGGTTCTCCTTTGGGAACCTGATTCATTGGAGAATGCATTCTGGGTGCCAAGAAATGTTGAAAGCAAACTTATGGCAACAAGTAAGTCTACCACTCACAACTACAAAGATGGAAGTGTTGTTGCTCATAGTCTTCCACAACCTACAAGCTTGACACCACAACAATTGGAGGAAAAACTAGAAAAATGGATTTGTTATATTTGTGATAGAAACTACACTAAATGTCATAAGTGTGCTAAGAAGAAATTATTCTACATAGGTTGTGAAGAGGAGGAAGAAAAAGAATAAGAAACATTAAAAGAGGAGGATATACACCAGGAACCAACCCTAGAGAAAGAAGAAATGAATACAACCATAACTTTTCATGCATCGGTAGGAATTACCACTTCTCAAACTCTCAATATAGAAGGATATATCAAGAAGAAAAGGGTCAATAGTTCTTATTGATTCAGGTATTATCCATAATTTTATTCATTGTAAGATAACCAAGGAATTGAATTGCTTCCTATCTAACACCAGAGTGTCAAGTGATGGTTGCAAATGGGGGAACTATAAATTTATCTGGCAAATGCCATAATATCAAACTAACCATGGGGGAATATGTATTGAATAGTCCAATGCTTTCCATTCCAATGGGTGGTGTTCATGTTGTACTAGGAGTCTAATGGTTACAATATTTGGTGATGATAGCTTTTAATTTTCAAAAACTTTTCTTGAAATTTTTTTGGGAAGGAAATGAAGTTGATTGAAGGGGTATCATAGAGAAACTAGGAAATATAATCAACTCTAATGGCGTGACAATTCTTCTAAGAAATAACAACGAGGCATAATTGCACATTTTTTCTCACTAGAGGTTCAAACATTGAAAGCATATATTTCTTAAGATCTCCAAAAATGTCTTGGAAAATCATTCCAAGGTATTTGAGACTCCCAAGTCATCCCACCTATTCATGATCATGATCATGCTATTCATTTTATTCTAAAAATTGTTCCTCCAAACATCAAACCTTACATTTATCCCTATGCCCAAAAGATTAAAATTGAATGTATGGTTGCAGAAATGCTAGAGGTTGGTATAACTCAACCTCGTTAAGGTTCTTTCTTTGCTCCAGTAGCATTGGTGCACAAGAAGGATGGATCATGGCGTATGTGTCTAGATTATAGGGAGCTCAACAAGCTCATTGTTAAATATAAATTTCTAATTCCTATCATTGATGAATTCTTGGATGAATTACATGGAGAAATTTACTTCACCAAGTTGGGTCATCGTTCAGGATATCATCAAATTAGAATGAAGACTTAAGACATTATGAAAACAACATTCAAAACTCATGAGGGTCATTATGATTTTTTTGTCATGCCTTTTTGCCTTACTAATGCACCTTCCACATTTCAAGGTTTGATGAATTCCATTTTCAAACCCTTCCCTAGAAAATTTTTGTTAGTATTTTTTGATGATATACTAATCTACAACAAGTACTAGAAGGATCATGTTCAACATGTTGGAAGGGTGCTCAAACTATTGGAGGAGAAACAATTATATGCAAAAACATCCAAATATTTCTTTGGAGTATAGGAGGTGGAATAATTAGGTCATAGTGTATCTCATGATAGTGTTAAGGTAGCCCTAACAAAATTAAGTCCATTAAGGAATGGAAAATCCCCACGACCATAAAGCATCTTCGAGGATTTCTCAGGTTAATAGGGTACTATCACAAGTTTATTAAGAATTATGGGAGAATAGAAACACCTCTAACAACATTATTGAATAAATATGCATTTTCTTGGACTCCAGATGCAACTAATGCCTTTAAACATCTTAAAGAGGCAATGTGCCAATCATCGGTCTTAACTATTCCAAACTTCACAAACACCTTTATGGCAGAATGTGATGCCTCGGGAAATGGAATTGATGTTTTT
This sequence comes from Pinus taeda, assembly GCA_000404065.3. Classification (NCBI taxonomy): domain Eukaryota; kingdom Viridiplantae; phylum Streptophyta; class Pinopsida; order Pinales; family Pinaceae; genus Pinus; species Pinus taeda. The sequence goes on from APFE031286467.1 coordinate 11,843, forward strand.
TTAATGCAAGAAGGAAGACCCATTGCTTTTGAAGTCATCCAATCAAAGGAAAGTATTTACACATACCTATTTATAAGAAGGAAATGTTGGCTATACTACATGCACTAAAGTAATGGAGACCTTACCTAATGGAAAGACACTTCAAGTTAAAAACATATCATGATAGTCAAATACCTTTTGGAACAAAGATTATCTTCAGAAGAGAAGCAAAAATGGATCACAAAGATGTTGGGTTATGACTTTGAAATCATCTACAAAAAAGGGAATAAAAATGTTGTTGCAGATGCACTCTCAAGAAATGCTGAGGATGTGGAAGCATTACTTTGTTCCATTTCTATTATCCAACCTAATTAGATAACCGAATCAAAGGATGAATGGAATAATGATGAAGAGGTGTAGAAACTCATTCAAACATTGCAGCAAGATCCCATTACATCTAATACATATAGCTGGAAAAATGATTCATTATGGTACAAAGATCACTTATATCTTTGTAATAATTCCCAACTCAAGAAAAATATTCTTTTGGAATTGGACACCTCCCCCTTAGGATGGAACTCGGGATTTTTAAAAGCATACCATAGGGTCAGCAGGATTTTTTTTTGGGATGGCCTTAAATCTGATATTCATAAGTTTGTGGAACAATGTTTGGTTTCCCAACCAAATAAATTCGATACAATTAAGACCTAGGGTCTGTTACAACCTTTATCCATTCCAAGTTAGCATTGGGAGGAGGTCTTAAGATTTTATCATAGGTTTAACCAAGTCTGAAGGAAAGAGTGTCATCATGGTGGTAGTTGATAGACTTACCAAGTATGCACACTTTTGTGCATTATCTCATCCTTTTAAAGCCATTGAAGTTTTGTTGCATTTATGGAAACAATTCAAAAGTTACATGGAAACCCAAAGTTTATTGTAAGTGACATAGATCCCATTTTCACTGGAAATTTTTGGACATAATTATCTTCTTTTCTGAGTACTCAATTAGCTCATAGCTCATCTTATCATCCTTAATATTATGGGAAAAATAAGACGGTGAACAAATGTTTGGAAGGATAATTCTTCATTGCTTTGTGTCTGATAAACAAACACAATGGGTTAAGTGGTTACCTCTAGCTGAATACTAGTATAACACTACATTCCATATTTTAGCAAAAATGACCCCATTTATGGCACTTTATGGATATCATCCACTTTATGGATATCATCCACATCCATTACATCATATTTAAGAGAAAATTATAAGGTTCGTGTAGTGGAAGATTACCTCAAGCATGAACAACATGTTCTCCAACTTTTAAAGGATAACCTCACTCCAGTGCATAATCAAATGAGATAATAGGAATATGAGCATTGCAATGAAATAAGTTTTGATGTAGGTAACTAGGTATTTTTACGGCTACAAGCATACAAACAAATATCCCTCAAGAAACCTAAGAAGGATAACAAATTATCACCCATGTACTATGGCCCTTACAAGGTGTTGCAAAATATTGGTGCTATGGCATACAAATTGGAGTTGCTTGCATCTTCCCAAGTACACCTAATTTTCCACGTTTCATGCTTAAATAAGGTTATCGATGACAAGCTCCCAATTCAAACAATGTTTCCAGAACTTGATGAAGAAGGAAATATCATATTTAAGCCTAAAGCAATCACATAAATAATAAATCAATAGCTACGAAATCGATTAACTACATAGTATCTCATTAAGTGGAATAACTTACCCGGTGAAGATTCCACATAGGAGGATGAAAATTTTATACAAAAGCATCTGGAACTACTCAAGTGTTGAGGAAAACACTCTTTTTATGGAGAGGGGCATGTTATTCCCTATAATACTAGTGTATTCCTCTCATTGTTGTTGTTATTGTAGCCCCTTATTGTTATTTTTGTGTCTGTGTATCCCCCATGTTGTTATTGTTGTGCCCCCATAGAATCCCACTATTGTTATTGTTGTGTCCTTACATTATTATTTTTATGTAGGCACTGATTATATTGTGACCTTTTAAACTCCTATATATACCAAGGAGGTCTTATCATTTGTGTCATCCAAGAATTTTTCATTTATGTAATGTAAAGGAGGTTTCCCCCTCAAAGAGGATAATTTTTAAGTTGTTGATATATCTATTTGTGACCTGGTTGCATAACATATATATATAGGTACTTGGATGAACTCAAAATAATATATTTTACAAATATTCATTGCACACACAGTGCTACAGATTAGATACTTGATGAAGGTATCTAATTGGTTTAGACTAAGGTGTGTTGCAAGCTTTAGCCACTCTAGGTACCATCAGGATTTAGCTATAACACCAACCTAGGGATCTAGGTAATGTATCCAAGGTCAGAGCTCCACAAGACCAATGATACCCTCCCTAATTCGGGATCTAGACATTATCACAGGTTGGCTAGATGTCCTCCCAAGCATATTGTCGCCCCAAGATTCTTCATCTCTCTTATCAACTAAATTTGATATATCCACTTTTCCAAGCATGCTTCTAGAATATTTTAACCTTATTACGAAGAGATCTTTCACAAACACAACCCCGATTAGTCATAAACTTCCAATATATGTGTGTGTGTGTGTGTGTGTTTAGAAAAAACCTTCAGGATCCTTAATCATCCTGATGTTGCTTAGATCATCATCATATTATCTAAACATATCTCACTGGAAACTTTCTTATTTAACTTCTCTAGCAATACCAAGCTCAGCCTTAATACTTCTTCCAAAACATCTACATATTATTTATAACTTCATTAATAATGTATAACATTTGTAGTGCTTTGGTTATTCTATGATATTATTATTTCCTTATAGGTGTTCTTCATATTTCCAAGATCATGTCCCCTTTTTCAACTATGGAGGATACACACTTTCCTTCATCTTAGCTCCCTCTAAACTTAGGGATATTAACAACTTTTTTATTTCAGCTATATAGGCTCATTCTTTCACATCATCGGAGAACTTCAACTTCTTAGAACAACATTACTTATATCTTCACTTAGAAATAGGGTTATCTTTTAGTCATAAATATGTTATCAATATTCTTTCTCCTCCCTCTTTCCATCATGCTCAACATCATTATCAAGTCATCGACAAGTATAAGGTAGGCAATCATTTTCAACATATTGAAGACAATATACTTGTAATTCTTCAACAACAATGATAACCAAGCACAAATATCTAAGAGAATAAACTAAATTATATCAAAATAGGGTTATCATGTTATCATAATGGGAGCATTCAAAAACTTTGAGTAAGACAACAAAATTTATATATTCAAAACCTAAACCTAGATAGGTATATGATAAACAAGGGTATATTCCCTATACTTACGGCAACAGCGTTTGATAGGGTTTTGTCACAAACCCCATATTTCTTTATCAAAGCTAAATCATAGACATCAATAATCAGGTCAACATTTGAATCATAGGAAAAGTATTATACTTCTAGGGTTTTCATCATTATGTCCTAGAATCTCATATCAATCTCTACTAGGGTTTTTTTATAAACCCTATATACAAACATCAAATTTCAAAATTATATATGCAAGAATTTTGACCAAGCTAAGGTTTTGACCATACAAAATTACCTACACCTAGGATCTTACATTTACTATAACAAGGATTTTGTCATAAACCCTAATTTATCAAGACCTAAAATTCTAAGGTTTCTAGACATCAACAACAAACCCTAAAAATGTTAGGGTTTTTACCATAACATTACCAAAACCCTAAACATATGGAGAGTAAGATTTATCATGAGATCTTAAACTTTATTAACAAATCCTATGAAGACTAGGGTTTCATCATATGCCCTAAGCATTAAACGATTAGGGTTTTAAAGTGAACCCTAAAGGTTAGGGCTTCACAAAAATGAATAAATTGATAAGAGATATTATGACAAGAGTAGATTCAATCTAGTGATTAATCTCCCTAACAAGAATCTTTATGATTCAAAACCATAGACATAATAAATTTAGTAATATAAAGAAATTTTCAAATGAAGAATGGTCATACCTTTTTGTACGAAGAAAATCTTGCAACAAATATTGTAGTCTAAGATATACCTTGAGTTGTTCTTTAAAAAACCTTATAACAACATCTTCTTTGAAGGGATTTATTTGCAACATAACTTATTTCATGATTCAAGTCTTTCTTTGAAATTTCCTCCATAATCCTTATGTATTCTGCAAGATTTCCTACCAAGGAAAATACAAAGGATTATGAGTATGAAATATAAACAAATCTCTATGTGTGGATGAAAATAAAAATGAAAGAGGAAACAAATAATAGTATACTTATCTTTTTGGAAAAATGGTGACGCCTTCCTCTTAATCCAATATTTTTGAAGGATACCTACAACTTTTCAAAACAATTCAATAATTTCTAACAATACATATTAGATCTCTAGAAATCAAAACACAAAAAAAATAAAAACTTTACAAAACTTAAAAACGGTAGTCTAGAAGAATATGCAAGAAAATACTTAATAATATAAGTCTTTTACTTTGGATTCTTAAACCTTTTTCTTCTTAGGTGGAGCTTCATCAACAACAGTTGCATGTTCTCTTTCTCTTTTCTTTTTCTTGTTCCTAGGATTTTCTGGACATTGATTCTTATAATGTCACATCTTATGACAATGATAACATTCTACTTTAGATAGGTCAATTTTCTTCTTTGACCCTTGACACTTCCTATTTCCTCCCTTTTTCTTGTAATGAGAAAAATATGCATTGGAAGTTTTATTCTCTCACTATTATCTTCATCTTCCTTCTTGTCGCTTACTAATGAGATGTGAGCTTCTTCTTGACTACATGCATTCCATATTTCTTCAAATTATGGTGTCTCTTTCTAATTGCTAATATATAATGAAAAGGATCTCCATGATTTTGGTAGACCTCATAGTGCAGCAATCACAAGTACTTTGTTTAGAATAATTTCTTGAATGGCTTGAAGCTTATCTCTTATTCAAGAGATCCTTACAAAATAGGAAGATACAATGTCATCATTTTTCATTTTTATTGTCCTTAGTTCATTTTTTAGACTAGTTATTTGTCCAATGTTCGTGATGGTGAATATCTTGGAAAGAGCCTCATACATCCCTTTTGCAATATCCATATTGGATATATAGTGGATTAGGTTGTCTTTTACTCCATCTGCAATTAGTTTCATAGACATGAAGTATGTTTCCTTGTACTTTTCCTTTCTTGCATCATTTGAAGGTTCCTTTACTTTTCCTTGAACAAAATCCAATACTTTATGTCCTGCTAGGATAATATATATTCTCTTCTTCCATGCTCTATAGTTGGAGGCTCCTTCTAGCTTGTTTTATGTGTTCATTGAAGTTTACATAGATAATGTGTTCCTTACTAGATAATATGCCTTCTTCTTTAAAACTCTTATATTATCCTTATCCTTATAATATCCCTTGAAACATTTTTACTTGACCCTTTGAATAGATATTTCAGTTGCCTTTTCCTTTCCTCCTTCACCTAAGCTCTGATACCATGTAACAAAATCATAAAGGAAGATATATTTTCTTATGTTGACAATTACTTGTGACAATATTGTATTCTTATTAATTTTATTTATTTTCTTATTTTATCAAATCAATTGATACAATTCAAAATCTTAGACTAGACCAAAAGACTTTCCTCACTCCACCAAGTCATTCTTCCAAGATGATTATTCACACTTCAATAGTTTCTTCTAATCAAACAACTATAACCCAACTACGACACAAAATTTTGGCCCTCCAACTCCCATAATTTTGGGCCTACTACAGATCTAAAATTTTGGCCCTCCTGCAACAACCCAAAAACTCACACATATGGAAGAAACGAGAGAAATTTGTCTTCTTATTCATTATGGTTTTCTCCTTCTTATATGTACTTTTTACTCTTTTTTCTTCCTTCTTCAATTGCAGATTGAATTTCTTGTCTTGTGCTCCAAATGAGGTTGAGTTTATGCCTATATATAATGGTTTATGGCTCTCCTTGAGGTTGACTTGTTCTTTTTTGAGGATGACTTGGTGGAGGAGGATTATTTGTCTCAATTTACATCAAAATAAAAATAAAAATAAAAAATCTTCATAAGCAAAGCCCAGAAGGGTGTGTTACATGATGACATGGACAAGGACTCTTGAAATAAACCCTAAAAGCCTACAATGGAGGCTTTGACCTAGAAATAAAATAAATAAAGCATGAAACCTATGCTAATAAATAATTTTATTTTGTAATGAAATTCATTTTTCTTGCCCACGGGGCATAGAATAGATACTGATGGGGTGTACTATTAAGTCACTCCGTGATGTGAAGGTCGATAGTTCGAAACTTTGTGGGAAAAAATCCATCCATGTTAAGGATTGGTGTGACCCAGGATGGGTGAGATCCTTGGGCGATTTTGATGACTTTGATGCCCCTCGGTCATGGTTTTTCAAGCCACAGGTCAATCCTGAAGAAATCAGACAACTTGACAAAAAAAATCCTATTTCTTTATTTTGACAAAACATTTCATCATGACTCAAATATAATTATGAAGACCGGCACTAGTTACATTCTTCAATAGAGGAATGTAACACAAAGTTTTCATGGAGTAAGGAATTATACATCAGAGGAGATGAGTGTGATGTGAGTTCGAGCGTCTGAAAACAAGCCTCGAGTTGTCGTATTTCATACTCATTGAATCCACTTGTGGTGCAAGGGGAAAAATTATCACCAAGTGGAGGGTGTTGTTGTTCCTCGCTAGATAAAGTATCATAGAGCATGTGGGCACCTAGATCCAGGGAAAATTAAATAATAACAATATTATAAAATAATATTTAAAATGATTTTTAGTAATATATAAAAGTTTTTAGGTAAAAAAAAATCATAAATAATTTATAAACTTTATATATATATATATATATATATTATATATATTCCTTTTTTATGGTACAATATTATATATTTCATATAAGGAATATAGGTATATTCTCAATACTATAAATATTTATCATGTCACTATAAATATTCATCATGTCAGTGGTGGGAATTGAAATTTGGTGGGGAGGGTTCCATTCCTTCCTCCCAAATACCATAGATAACTGTAATTGACACTCACTATATATGTATGCATGTAATGTTATGTTATTTGTATACATCATCAATGTGGCTTTGTTTGGGTGATAATGACTAAACATCATGGCTTTTGTTTGGGTGATCATGACTAAATATCATAGATATTTCAAAAGTAAACTTATATAGATAGGGTGATTTTATTTTTATTTTATTTTTTTCCATAAATATTACAATGATTACACATTATTTATAATTTTAGAAAGAATGATGAGAATTTAAAAGCTAAATAAAAATATTTAAATTTATTAGCATGTCATTTCCCCTGCACTTTCACATTCCACCATCCAAGCAAATTAAGATGGTATCAATGTCAATATTTCATTATTGATTTACCTAATTCTAATCAATATCTATATTATAACTCAATTCCTCTTTAATAGTCCATCCCTTGCATTTTAATTTGGCATGTTTTTTCCTAAAAATGACCTTGAGAATGGGGACAAGTAGCTTGTAAATGTTCTAAAAGGTAACAAACCTACAACTAAATAATGTAACTTCATAATCGAAACAAATCCAAGACTGATGTGTATTTACATTTTTTCTTTCAAAAACTAATTTTGTTCAAAACACCCTTACTAAGGTCTATCTCAACAAAATATATACACATGTACATAAACCAAACACAGCTGTCTCATAATATAAATTTATCTAAGTGCCCAAATATTTTCAATATCCTCAAAAACTAATAAATACCATAAATGCAATGGAAAAACAGATGATAAACCTAAATTAACATTCTAATAATGTGCATAATGATAGGATTATAATATGGAAATAAAAGAATTATAAAAAATCCTCAAAACTATATATCATCCTTAAACATTAAGAATAATCAAAATGTATTAATTCATTTATTTTAATATTTAATTTAATAAGAGAAAAAACATTTGGGGGCAGCTCAATTGTGTGATGGCTATGAAGTGTATGTACTGAGGTTTTGAGGCCTAAACCCCCCAATTTTACGCATTTTTTTATAAGGGGCATACCTAGGCACCTAGAGTATAATATAATGGTTAGACTGTTTAGTGTACAGAAGATAATAGTGTTACACGAGTATGAAATTTAAAATCATTTTTTCTATCCCCACAAATAACCAAATATAAATATATTATATATATAATTAAAAAAATTATCAAATTTGATTTTGAATATAAATAAGATAATGTAAAAACACTCATCTATTGTTTTTGTTTTAAATATTATTTTTTACCTAAGAAGCAACTAGATGGAAAATACTCATTTCCATCCCACATTGGTTCATAACAAATAGTATATAACATGAATTCATGTTAGATTTTTAAAATTCTAAAATATAGGAGAAATATATAGTATAATATATATTGCATAACATAGTATTGAGGGTTAGATCAATTGGTTGATTCACCGTCGTTAAAGAACATTTGTTATTGACAAGTCATGGGTTAAACTTTCTCAACATTATTAGTGTCAGACTTTGTGCTTGAGCCAACAGAACGTGATCCTTTAAAGTAGATATTCCTATTATAAATATTCCATTGGTGTAGCGGTCACCGATCTCCAAGGATGACGAACCACATATTATATTATAGAAAAATAAAAATAAAACAAAAACATATACTGAATAACATTTGGATGATTGGCAACTTATCAAGGGGTTGTTGGGGTTATTTGCAACATATCAAGGGGTTGATGTTGATTTAGGTGTCAAAATTTGGGAAGATCTGTATTGAATAACATGTAGCAATGATTAGAAACTTATCAAAAGGGTTGAATTAGATATTAAGATTTGACTAAGTAATTTACATATGGAATTAAAAAGTTAATTGTATTAATTGCCATATAAATTTGATATATATAATTTAATTCATATTTTATTTGTTTTAAAATTTTACATTTTATAAGATTTAATAATATTTTAAAATCTATAAAAATAGTGTGATGTCAATAAATAATAGAATATTTAACATAACTAGAAACAAATAATTCAACCAGTATAACTAACCAACTTGTATACTCTTATCTATTCAATATTTTCTAACAATCTTCTATTTTGTATTGATCACTGCTTGTTATAGATTACATTCGATACACAAATAAACTTTTACAGGAATTTGTATTATACTAGACACGGCTTATTATCCTTGCTACGACAGTGGATAAATGCAATTGATATTACATTGACTTGGAATTACTTATAAATTTTATGCAACAAGCTCACAAAATAGAAGACGAGATAGATCAATGACTTCAAAAATAGTCTCTTCGAGAGGGGAAACTTCCTTTACATTACACAAATGAATAATTCTTGGATGATTCAAATGAAAAAACCTCCTTTCTATATAGATTAGTCTAAGGGGTCATAATATAATTAGAGATGACATAACAATAATAATGTAAGGGCACAAAAATAACAATATTGGGCTTCGATGGGGCACAATAATAAAATTATGGGGACTACACAGGAACAACAATAACAATAAGGGGGATACAATAATAATAAAATGAGGTAATGCATTAGTATTATAGAGACCTAGCATTCCCCTCTCCTTCAAAAAAGTGTTGTCCTCAATGTTTGAGTAATTATGGATGATTCTATATAAAATTCTCGTCCTCCCATGTGGAATATTCAGTGGGTAAGTCCTTCCACTTGATTAGATACTCTGAAATACATCTATTTCGTAGCTATCGAGTTCTTATTTCCATGACTGCTTCAGGTTCTAATATTATTTTTCCTTCCTCATCAAGTTCTGGAAATATTGTTTGAGTTGGGAGCTTGTCACCTATAACCTTCTTTAATCATGAAACATGGAAAAATGGGTGCACTCTGGAAGATGCAAACAAATCCAATTTGTATGCCACAATACCAATATTTTGCAACACCTTGTAAGGACCTTAATACTTTGGTGATAATTTATTATCCTTCTTAGCCTGCTTGAGGGACATTTGTTTACATGGTTGTAGCCGAAAAAATACCTAGTCACCTACATCAAAACTTCTTTTGTTGTGATGTTGATATGCCTATTGTTTCATTCTATTATGTACCAAAGTGACGTTAACTTTTAAGAGTTGGAGAACTTGTTTTTGATGCTCGATGTGATATTCCACTGCTTGAACCTTAGCATGTTTGTGCAAGACTATTTGGAGATCTAGAGAAATATATGATTTCGAGGTTTGAACCTCTAGTGAACATAATTGTGAAATTACGCCCCATTTTTATTTCTTTAGAAGCCTTGTCATAACATTAGAGTTTATTAATTTTCTTCATTTCCTTGCAGTACCCCTTAATTCAACTTCCTTTCCTTCCCAAAAAAAATCAAGAAACGTTCCTAAAAATTAAAAGCTATCGTACCCAAAGATTGTAACCATTGGACTCCCAATAAAACATCAACACCACCCATTGGAATGGAAAAAATTAGACTATTCAATACATATTCTCCCATCGATAGCTTGATATTATGGCATTTTCAAGAGAAATTTATGGTTCCTCCATTTTCAACCGTCACTTGACACTCTGGTGCTGGATATAGGAAGAAATTCAATTCCTTGGTTATCTTACAATGAAAAAAATTATGGGTACTACCGGAATCAATCAACACTATTACCTTTTTCTTCTTGATATATCCTTCTATCTTGAGATTTTTAGGAGTGGTAATTCTTGTCAATAAATTGCAAGATATGCTCAGATTCATTCTTCTTTCTCTGGGGTTGGTTCCTGGTTTATATCCTCTTCTTTTGAGTTTTCTTGTTCCTTTTATTCCTCCTCTTCCCAACCTATGTAAATTAATTTCTTCTCAACACACTTATGACCTTTAGTGAATTTGATATCACAACTGTAACAAAGCCCTTCTTCTCTTTCTTCTTCCAATTGTTGTGGTTTCAACCTTGTAGGTTGTGGAAGGCTAGGAGAAAAAACACTTCCATCGTTATAGTTATGAGTGGTAGGCTTCCTTTTTGCCATAATTTTTCTTTCAATTTTTCTTACCAACTTGAAAGCCTTGTCCAATGAATCAGGTTATCAAAGGTGAACCTCATGTTGGATGTTATACTTTAAAGTTCCTATGAATACATAAAACGTATACTCCTATGGAATATCATTTACCCTTATATTCAATTTTTGGAAGTCCTCAATATTCTCTGTCATTGAACCCTTTTGTTTGAGATTTATCAATTGACTAAATAAAGTGTTGCTATTTGTATCATCATTTCCTCCATAAAAATTGAATAAGTGATAATTTGTTTATGAGAGAAAATCCATCGATACCATACAAATTAAATGGGTTTTAAATATAAAGTTCCAATACATACCTTTTGTGTGTTTTGCACATTATGGAGATCAAAATATTGCTCCATATATAGTACCTATGTTACAAGATCCTTGCCATCAAACTTCCTCATATCGATATTTAGAATATGGTGGGTCTTCAATCCAACGTTAGATTCTATGAAGTCATGATTAACATTTTTTTTGTTCTCATCATGAGTTTCCTCTACTAGCTTTTCACCATTAGGAAGCCTTTCTTGTAGAAACTTTGTCAAACCTTCCATGTATTTCTTCAAATATTCCATGTTTCCTTTCATTTTTGATTCTATATCATTGATCTTAGCTTCCCTGCCATCCATAAAACCATTTATCTTTGCTTCGATTCCATTCTTCAAACCATCCATCTCAGCTTCTATTACTTTTTGTGAGAGTGAAATGTGTTGCATTTAGTCTCGTAGTTTTGATATATCATGTTGCATTTCTTCCTCTTCTTCATGTGTCATAGTTGAGATTTTGGGTTGCTTACTAGGCATTCCCATTTTCTTTCTTCAGGGCATAAGTTAATAATAATTGTGCTTCACTGTGCCCTTTGAATCACTTCAAACTAATTTTTCAAACAAAACTTATGCAAATTTTAAAAAAATACACATCTTTCTTTTTCCCTTTCTATGAGTTCGATATTGAATCTATTGTATCTCTGTAATTTCATATCTCTAAGAACTAAAATTTCTTCCTATGGTAGCCCTCTTATTCTTCTTTATAACCCCACAAATCAAACCAAGATTGGATTCTTCAAGAAAGAGTTATTCCAAATCTCCCGTGATGCCCTGATTATGGGCTAGTTCAGTAGAGCGAAGTTGTAAGGGTTCCACGTGTCACTTATTCAACCTTAGGTCCTTCAATTTCTACAAAAAAGACTACATTCCATGCACTTTCTGTCATGTTTTACAAAATTCAAATTTGATTCTTGAAACACAATTTATGACGATTTTCCCTAGATCACCTGTTTGAGACAGAATTCTGGAGCCCACAAAAAGCCTGTCTTCCTAAATCCCTATCTTCGAAAATATAGCGAACCAAGATCTGAAATTTTTACATGAATTTATCTATGATTTCGGATCCATGTGGTGTAAATTTCATGTTTTGAATCCTCATAGAGAAAACAATATGACGATTTTCCCTAGGTTACCTATTTGAGATAGAATTATGGAGCCCGAAAAAACCCTAACTTCCTCATAGAATATCTCTGAAAATATAGCGAACCAAGATCTGAAATTTTTACATGAAATTATTTGAGATTTCAAATCCATGTGGTAAAAAATCCATCTTCTAAAGCCTCGTAGAGAAAAATTTATAGTGAAAATACCAATATGTCTTGTTTGAAGAAACAAAACCCTAGAATTCAAATCTCTGATACCAAATGTTATGCAACCAACTCACAAAATAAAAGAAGAGATAGATCAATGACTTCAAAATTAGCCTATTTGAGAGGGGAAACCTCCTTTACATTACACTAAAAATTAAAGTATTATTTCTAAAGTAAACATTAGGAAAACAATTTAAAATATTTTATTATATTTATCATGGATTTCATTGGTTGTAGGCTCATTTATCTTATTGTGTAATCATAATAGTTTGTACTTCTACTCCTCGGGTGATGGACTATTGTACAATCCAACCTACACATATATTCAAGGAAGTGATGAACAAAATTTCTGGAGCAAGATAACTGTATCAAGATTTTATTTTGTAGCCAATTTTGAAAGAAAATCTAATATTTTTAATGGTGTTGGCGTAAAATGATTTGTATAGTAGATTTAAGCCATCACATCTTCACATAGGTAGTATCAAGGATTTCCCAATTGTATATTCTCTAGTTTTATGACGTAGTAAATGCAGAACAAACTTAGATATAGAAGCAATGCAATAGAATAGGCACATCATTCACTATGCAAATTTGTCAAGGCAATCAATATCCCTTTGTGCATCCTTGGGGGACCATATAGATAATATCTCTGTGGAGACTTTGATATATGTAAGATGGTTGTATGAAGTTGGATGATCTTTCTTGTGATACAATTTTGGTATAGATCCTATTTATATTATGCCCAGAATTTGATTGTTTGAATAATTCAATGTATTAATGGAGCAATAGTGAATTGATGGAATATGACTAGAAGGTTTGGTTAAAGTTTGCAATGGTTTTAGAATATTATTCTCTACCATATTCAAATAAATATTCGAGGTGTGCTTCTTGGTTTATGGAGTGTGCTTTATAGCTTCATCACCTTCTCCATTTACATATATAAAAAATCATTTAATTGGATTGTTCACCTTCTTTCCATCGGTTAATTGTCAATTATTTCATCTAACATGTATGTTGAAACAACTTTCTCTCTCTTTCCTGAGGAGATTGTATTTTACACTGACACTAATAAGTATGGTTAACTTGAATTTATTTTCTTTTAGTTAATACAATATATTCAATGTTTTAATAATTTATGTTAAAAACACGAGTAGACCAAAAACAGATTTGAATAATTTTCCTCCCTTAAAACATTAAAGATATAAAAATATTTTGAAATCTTAATTTTTGATCTTGGATTTATCTGCATACCAAAATTTGGTACGCATCACTCTTGTGTTCATAACCATTTCATTCTTGTCACTTTCATCCTCGAGAGTAGGTGTTCTTGGATTTTTCAAAAGGATTTTTCTTCGTGATCTTAGATAGGCTTTATTGAATTTTTGTAAGGGGTAAAAGACACTTCTATTTTATTTTTTGATATCAGGTTAAGAGCAGTTAATGCTACAAGTAACTATTGACGTTTTAGAGTGCACTTTAATAGTTTTATGTTCCTATTTTTGGTTTTATGTTCTTATCCATTCAACTTGATAATATTGTTGATAAATGCTTTTTACTTTACCTATTTTTAGAATTTGAAATGTTTGTATGGAAGGGAGTGGGTATCCTTTGTCCAAAAGGTAGTGCAATTTTAGGTCATAAACTTAATAATATATATTACATGGTTTTAATTGGTGATTTCAAAGTGGTTTTATACATTTGTCCAAAAAAATTATGTAATACAATTGTTATGAAAATATCATTATTATCTAGCCAATAAATGAATACTACACATCAATTTGATTTACAACTTGGTT
>APFE031286467.1:26391-47007 GCA_000404065.3 Pinus taeda
TTAAACAATATTTATTTATTTTTAATGGTGATCTAGGTGGATGTTGGTGGCCACCCACCTATCCCACTTGGACCCTCACAACTGTCTCGTTTAGCTTTTCAGTTTCTCTAGTTGTAGCACAATTTACTATTTTTAGCAATTTTTCAGATCCTGAACTTCCGGAGCTGTTTTGAGGCCCTAAACAATGTTTTTTGTGAAATATGGGAGCAACATGGGTCCATGGACTGATGTTTCTCTTTAAAAAGTTATATTTCTCAAATAGATCTTCCTCACAAGTTATTGTACATGTCAAACAGAGATTGGGTGCCAAAGTTACGACCTCGGGAAGTTGATGTACCAATTTAACCAAAACAGGACCCACAATTTGGTGTTTCATCTTCTAGGGTTAGGTTTTTGGATGTTTAGGGTTTTCCATTGAACTCAACAATAACAGGCCTTCGAGCCTCATTGTAACACATTTTAAAAGCATGTAGTCGCCACATCTCTTCTTAGAGATAAGCTACCATTGCCCTAGCTAGTTTATTTCCATTTCTGTCTATAAGCATATTTCAGTATTTTACATTAATGAAATGAAGTATTATTTCCACTCCATCTCTATGTTTATGGTTATCTCTATAATTTGTTGTGTTTCTATTTAAATCCAGATCAGTGGTATCAGAGGGGTCTACTTTTTCTCTGTTTTTCTTTGCATGTCCCCAACAAGGTCAAGATATAAGGCGTTAGGGATTGAACTGGTCGAACCTTTGCAAGACCAACCTCGTAAATCCCAACGGCCTCCCATGGCGGATGAAAACAAAGATGAGGGGGTAGGAGATCCTATCAAAATCTTGCTCAAAGAAGCCCTCGAGCGACAAAGGAATGCGATGATGTACAGCTTTGCTCAAATCCTTCAGCGGCTACCCAGAGGCGACACATTGGCTTCCAACAGTTACTCTGGAAACACCACACCCTTTAAGGTACAAGTTAATTTTGAAATCCCCATCTTCGAGGGTAAAATAGACACAAATGTTGTAGAAAAAGTTAAATCTGCTAGAAGGGTATTTTTCTGTTCATGATTTTTACAGTTGGGAAAAGATCAAAGCAGCCCCCCATGTCAAGAACTGGTGGGAAAAATACTGCGAACAGAAGAATAAAAGTACGCGCTCACTATTTTCAGCCGCACCCACTTGGAATTCCTTCTGGGATGCCATCAATGAGTAGTACTACCCTATCAGAAGCTATGAGGACAAATACATAAAGTGGACCATGCTACGACAAGGAAGGGACCAAGATGTGCCAGAGTTCACAAACATTTTTCATACCCTTCGCACACAGTTTGGTATCAAGGACTCTGAGCTACATTTGGTACTCAAATACTGCTGCTACCTACACCGATACATCCAGGAAGAGATGGAGTTCCTAAACATCTCCTTACTCGGCACGGCATACCGATATGCTATTAAAATCAAGAAAATTTTCAAATAGAAGAAGCGAGACTTTGGATCTGTGAATTTGAAGACCAAAGGACAAAGTCAAGGTGGGGTGACCCAAGACAACCCATCGAAGCTGCATGAAAATAACAACACCACAAACTCAAAGAAGGACACCGAAAAGTGGTGTGAGTTCCATAAGAGCCCCACTCATAACACAAGTGAGTGTTGGACCAAGCAGTCGCTGGTGGCAGAGTTGAAGGCTTCAAAATCATATGCATGTTCTGACCCTGAGTGAGAACCCGACAAGGGGAATGGAAAAGGGAAGAAGATCATTGATGTAGATCCCAGCATCACTATTGCCACCACCAAGATCTAGAAGAATGAGGCCGAAGATCCAGAGGAGGGGGAGCATATTTTCCACTCACAGATGTGGGTGAAGGGTTCGCCACTGCAATTCATTGTCGACAGTGGTAGCCAAAAGAACCTCATTTCAGCAGAGGTCGTGAAGCGGTTGGGCCTACTGACTACACCACACCAGTAGCCGTACAGTATCAAGTGACATCACGAAGGATGAGATCTCCGAGTTCGCCAGTAGTGTCGCCTTCCCTACAACATCAAACCCTTCACAGACGAGGTATTGTGTGATGTTGCACCTCTGTATGTTTGTGATGTATTATTAGGCCAACCATACTTATGGAGGCGACATGTTGTATATGAGTTAAGGCCTCGCGCTATTATTTTTACTTTAAGTAATTCATTATATAGGATACTGGAGGTAGCCCCACCTACCGCTGCCTCTTTGATCTCTGCTAAGAAATGCAACAAGATCGTCTCCCAGACTAGTAAATTCATTTTCTATCTAGTTCATTCCCAAAGTAAGGGGAAGATCGTAACCACATCCATGACCCCCATGAAGGGTTCCTCCATGCAGCAACAGCAGCAGAGGGATACAGTCATGAAAGAACATAGGAATAGCTTCTCCTCACCCATAGGGTTACCAAACAAGCTTCAGGTGGGCAACAAAGTCTGGTTGCATCTGTAGAAAGAACGCCTTACAAGAACCCATCAGAAGCTCTGACCACTCTGACATGGTCCTTACACCATTACCAAGGTTGTGGGAAATAATTCACTGGAGCACATAATTCCCCCATTCCTTCTCTTGCACCAAGCGTTCAATGAGGACTGTCGTCAACCATGCTTCCCACCATTACTGGACACAACAGAGATTGCAGAACAGCTCACCAGGGACCAAGTTCAGCAAATGGAGGAGCTCAATGCAATGGGGACCATTGCTTCCTAAGGGGGGAGGAATGATCCAAGTGGATTTTGGTGGCCACCCACTTATCCCACTTGGACCCTCACAACTTTCTCTTTCAAGTTTTTAGTTTCCGTAATTGAAGCACAATTTACTATTTTTAGTAGTTTTTCAGGTCCTGAACTTCTGGAGCCGTTTTGAGACCCTAAACAACATGTTTTTGGGGAATTTGGGAGCAACATGGGTCCATGGTCCAATGTTTCTCTTCCCAAAGTTATATTTCTCAGATAAATATTTCTAACGAGCTATTGTATGCGTCAAACGGAGATCGAGTGCCAAAGTTACGACCCCAGGAAGTTGATGTACCAATTTACCCAAAACGGGACCCACAGTTTGGTGTTTCATCTTCTAAGGTTAGGTTTTGGATGTTTACGATTTTCCATTGTTTCTCAACAATAAATAGGCCTTTGAGCCTAATTGTAACATAGTTCTGAGGCATGTAGCCGCCACATCTCTTCTTAGAGATAAGCTATCATCGCCCTAGCTGGTTTATTTCCATTTCCTGTCTATAAGCATATTTCAGTATTTTACATTAATGAAATGAAGTATTATTTCCATGCATCTCTATGTTTATGGTTATCTCTATAATTTTTTGTGTTCCTGTTTAAATCCGGCTCAGTGGTATCAAAAGGGTCTGCTTTTTCTCTATTTTTCTTTGCATGTACCCAACGAGGTCAGGATATAAGGAGTTAGGGCTTGAACTAGTCAAACCTTTGCAAGACCAACCTCGCAAATCCTAACGGCCTTCCATGGCGGATAAAAAGAAAGATGAGGGGATAGGAGATCCTATCAAAATCTTGCTCGAAGAAGCCCTCGAGCAACAAAGGAATGCAATGATGGACAACTTTTCCCAGATCCTTCAACGGCTACCCAGAGGCGACACATCGGCTTCCAACAGCTACTCTAGAAATGCCACACCCTTTAAGGTACAAGTTAATTTTGAAATCCCCATCTTTGAGGGTCAAATAAACACAGATGTCATAGAAAAATGGTTAAATCTTCTAGAAGGGTATCTTTATGTTCATGATTTTTCCAATCGAGAAGATTATTTTCGCTCTTCTCAAAGTAGCCCCCCACATCAACAACCTGTGGGAAACCTACTGCGAACAGAAGAATGAAAGTATGGGCTCATTGTTTTTAGCCACACGCACTTGGAATTCCTTCTAGGATGCCATCAAGTAGTAGTACTACCCTATCAAAAGCTATGAGGACAAATACATAAAGTGGACCAGGCTGTGACAGGGAAGGGACCAAGATGTGCCAGAGTTCACAAACATTTTTCATACCCTTCACACACAGTTGGGTATCAAGGACTCCGAGCTACATTTGGTACTAAAATACGGTGGCTGCCTACACAGATACATCTAGGAAGAGATGGAGTTCCTAAACATCTCCTCACTTAGCGCGGTGTATAGATACGTTATCAAAATCGAGAAAAAGTTCAAATAGAAGAAGCAAGACTTTGGAAGACCAACAAAGCCAAGGCGGGTGAACCAAGATAGACTGTCAAAGCCACATCAGAACACACCACGAAGACAAAGAAGGACACCGGAAAGTGGTGTGAGTTCCATAAGAGCCCCACTCATAATGCAAGTGAGTTCCAAACCAAGTAGTCGCTAGTGGTTGAGTTGAAGGCTTCAGAATTAGATGCATGTTCTGACATTGAGTCAAAACCCGACAAGGGGAATGGCAAAGGGAAGAAGATCATTGATGCGGAGCCCAGTTTCACTATTTCCACCACCAAGATCTAGAAGAATGAGCCCAAAGATCTAAAGGAAGGGGAGCATCTTTTCCACTCACAGATGTGGGTGAAGGGTTCATTGTTGCAATTCATTGTCGACAGTGACAGCCAAAATAAACTCATTTTAGCAAAGTTCGTGAAGCGGTTGGGTCTACTGATTATACCGCACCTGCAACCGTATAGTATTGGGTGGCTTCACAAAGGAAGAGATATCCAAGTTTGCCAGTAGTTTCGCCTTCCCTACAGCATCAAACCCTTCATAGATGAGGTATTGTGTGATGTTGCACCTCTAGATGTTTGTGATGTATTATTAGGCCAACCATACTTATGGAGGTGACATGATGTGTATGAGTCAAGGCCTCGTGAAGTTCTTATTACTTTGGGTAATTCATTATACAGGATATTGGAGATAGCCCCACCTACCGCCACCTCTTTGATCTTTGCTAAGAAATGCAGCAAGATCGTCCCCCAGACTAGGATATTCATTTTTTATCTAGTTCGCTTCCAAAGTAAGGGGAAGAGCATAGCCACATCTATGATTCTCGCGAAGGGTTCCTCTATGCAGCAGCAGAGGGATAGGTTCATGAAAGAACATAGGAATAGCTTCTCCTCACCCACAAGGGTACCACACAAGCTTTAGGTGGGCAACAAAGTCTAGTTGCATCTGTAGAAAGAATGCCTTACAAGAGCCCATCAGAAGCTCTGACCACTCCGACATGGTCCTTACACCATTACCAAGGTTGTGGGAAATAATACTCTGGAGCACAGAATTCCCCCATTCCTTCACTTGCAATGAGCGTTCAATGAGGACCGTCGTTGACCACACTTCCCACCATTACTAGACACAATAGAGATTGCATAACAGCTCACCAAGGACCAAGTTCAACAGATGGAGGAGCTCAATGCAATTGGGACCATTTCTTCCTAAAGGAGGAGGAATGATCTAGGTGGATGTTGGTGGCCACCCACCTATCCAACTTGGATGCTCACAACTATCTCTTTCATCTTTTTAGTTTCCGTAATTGTAGCACAATTTACTATTTTTAGCAGTTTTTCGGGTCCTGAATTTCCGGAGCCATTTTGAGGCCCTAAACAACATTTTTTGGGAAATATGGGAGCAACATGGGTCCATGGACCGATGTTTCTCTTCCCAAAGTTATAGTTCTCAGATAGATCTTTCTAACGAGCTATTGTAAGCGTCAAATGGAGAGCAGGAGGCAAAGTTATGACCCCGGGAAGTTGATGTACCAATTTACCCAAAACGGGGCCCATAGTTTGGCGTTTCAGCTTCTAGGGTTCATTTTTGGATGTTTAGGGTTTTCCATTGTTTCTCAGCAATAAATAGGCCTTTGAGCCTCATTGTAACACAGTTCAGAGGCATGTAGCTGCCACATCTCTTCTCAGAGATAAGCTACCATCGCCCTAGCTGGTTTATTTCCATTTCTGTCTGTAAGCATATTTCAGTATTTTACATTAATGAAATGAAGTATTATTTCTGCAACATCTCTGTGTTTATGCTTATCTCTGTAATTTGTTGTGTTCCTATTTAAATCCAAATCAGTGGTATTAGAGCAGTCTACTTTTTCTCTATGTTTCTTTGCATGTCCCCAACGAGGTTGGGATATAAGGAGTTAGGGCTTGAATTGGTTGAACCTTAGCAAGGCCAACCTCACAAATGTCAACGGCCTCCCATGGAAGATGAAAAGAAAGATGAGGGGGCAAGAGATCTTATCAAAATCTTCCTCGAAGAAGCCCTCGAGCGACAAAGGAACGAGATGATGGACAGCTTTGCCTAGATCCTTCAGCGGCTACCCAGAGGCGATGCATCGATTTCCAACAGCTACTCTGGAAATGCCACACCCTTTAAGGTACAAGTTAATTTTGAAATCCCCATATTCAAGGGTCAAATAAACACAGATGCCTTTGACAAAAGGTTAAATCTACTAGAAGGGTATTTTTCTGTTCATGATTTTTCTAGTTAGGAAAAGGTTATTTTCGCTCTTCTCAAAGTTTCCCCCCATGTCAAGGACTCGTGGGAAACCTACTACAAACAGAAGAATGAAAGTATGGGCTCATTATTTTTAGCCACACCCACTTGGAATTCCTTCAGAGATGCCATCAAGAAGCAGTACTACCCTGTCAAAAGCTATGAGAACAAATAGATAAAGTGGACCACACTGCAACAGGGAAGGGACCAAGATGTGCCAGAGTTCACAAACATTTTTCACACCCTTTGCACACAATTGGGTATCAAGGACTCTGAGCTATATTTGGTACTCAAGTACCGTGGCTACCTACACAAATACATCCAGGAAGAGATGGAGTTCCTGAACATCTCCTCACTCAGCACGGTGTATCGATACACTATCAAAATCGAGCAAAAGTTCAAACAGAAGAAGCGAGACTTTGGATCTGCGAATTTGAAGACCAAACGACAAAGCCAAGGCAAGGTGACCCAAGACAACCCATCGAAACCGCATGAAAAAAAACACGAAGTTGAAGGACACCGAAAAGTGGTGTGAGATCCATAAGAACCCCACTCATAACACAAGCGAGTGTTGAACCAAGCAGTCGCTGGTGGCCGAGTTGAAGGCTTCAGAATCAGATGCATGTTCTGACCCTGAGTCAGAACCTAACAAGGGGAATGGAAAAGGAAATCAGATCATTGATGTGGAGCCTAGCATCACTGTTTCCACCACCAAGATCCAGAAGAATGAGCCCGAAGATCCAGAGGAGGGGAGCATCTTTTCCACTCACAAGTGTGGGTGAAGGGTTTGCCGCTGCAATTCATTGCCAATAGTGGCAGCCAAAAGAACCTCATTTCAGTAGAGGTCGTGAAGCGATTGGGCCTACCAACTACACCACACTCGCAGCCGTACAGTATCAGGTGGCTTCATAAAGGATGAGATCTCCAATTTCGCTAGCAATGTCACCTTCCCTACAGCATCAAACCCTTCTCAAACGAGGTATTGTTTGATGTTACACCTCTGGATGTTTGTGATGTATTATGAGGCCAACCATACTTATGGAGGTGACATGTTGTGTATGATTCAAGGCCTCATGCTATTATTATTACTTTGGGTAATTCATTATATAGGATACCGGACGTAGCCCCACCTACTGCCACCTCTTTGATCTCTGCTAAGAAATGGAGCAAGATCGATTCCCAAACTAGGAAATTAATTTTCTATCTGGTTTGCTCCCAAAGTAAGGGGAATATTGTAGCCACATCCATGACCCCCACAAAGGGTTCCTCCACGCAGCAGTAGCAACAGAGAGATAGGGTCATGAAAGAACATAGGAATAGCTTCTCCTCACCCACAAGGGTACCACACAAGCTTCAGGTGAGCAACAAAGTCTAGTTGCATCTGCAAAAATAATGCTTTACAAGAGCTTATCAGAAGCTCTAACCACTCCGACATGGTCCTTACACCATTACCAAGGCTATGGGAAATAATGCTCAGGAGCACAGAATTCCCCCATTCCTTCACTTGCAACAAGCGTCTAATGAGGACCGTCATCGACCATTCTTCCCACCATTACTAGACACAACATAGATTGCAGAACATCTCACTAGGGACCAAGTTGGGCAGATGGAGGAGCTCAACGCAATGGAGACCATTGCTTTCTAGGTGGGGAGGAATGATCCAGGTGGATGTTGGTGGCCACCCACCTATCCCACTTGGACCCTTAAAACTGTCTCTTTCAGCTTTTCAGTTTCCGTAATTATAGCACAATTTACTATTTTTAGCAGTTTTTCGAGTCCTCAACTTCTGGAGCCATATTGAGGCCCTAAATGACGCTTTTTAGTAAATAGGGGAGCAACATGGGACCATGAATCGATGTTTCTCTTCCCAAAGTTATAGTTCTCGAATAGATATTCCTAATGAGCTATTGTACATGTTAAACGGGGATAAGGTGCCAAAGTTACAACCCCGGGAATTTGATGTACCAAGTTACCCAAAACGGGGCCCACAGTTTGGAATTTCATCTTCTAGGGTTAGGTTTTTGGGTGTTTAAGATTTTCCATTGTTTGTCAACAATAAAAGAGGCCTTTGATCCTCATTGTAACATAGTTCAAAGGCATGTAGCTGCCACATCTCTTCTCAGAGATAAGCTACCATCGCCCTATCTGGTTTATTTCCATTTCTGTCTGTAAGCATATTTCAGTATTTTACATTAATGAAATTAAGTATTATTTCCGCTGCATCTCTATGTTTATGGTTATCTCTATAATTTATTGTGCTCATGTTTAAGTCTGGATCAGTGGTATAAGAGGGTTCTGCCTTTTATCTAATTTTCTTTGCATGTCCCCAATGAGGTCGAGATATAATGAGTTAGGGCTTGAATTGGTCAAACCTTTGCAAGAACAACCTCGCAAATCCCAATGGCCTCCCATGGCAGATGAAAAGAAAGACGAGGGGGCAGGAGATCCTATCAAAATCTTGCTCAAAGAAGCTTTCGAGTGACAAAGGAACGCGATGATGGAAAACTTTTCCCAGATCCTTCAGTGACTACCCAGAGGCGACGCATCAGCTTCCAATAGCTACTTTGAAAATGCCATACCCTTTAAAGTACAAGTTAATTTTGAAATCCCCATCTTCGAGGGTCAAATAAACGTAGATGTCATAGAAAAATGGTTAAATCTGCTAGAAGGGTATTTTTCTGTTCATGATTTTTCCAGTCGGAAAAAAATTATTTTCACTCTTCTCAAAGCAGCCCCCCATGTCCAAGATTGGTGGGAAACCTACTACAAACAGAAGTATGAAAGTGCGGGCTCATGTTTTTTAGCCACACCCACTTGGAATTCCTTCCGGGATGCCATCAAGGAGCAGTACTACCCTATCAGAAGCAATGAGGACAAATACATAAAGTGGACCACGCTGCAACAGGGAAGGGGCCAAGATGTGCCAGAGTTCACAAACATTTTTCATACCCTTCGCACGCAGTTGGGTATCAAGGACTCTGAGCTACATTTGGTACTCAAATACCATGGCTACCTATAGAGATACATCCAGGAAGAGATGGAGTTCCTGAACATCTCCTCACTCGGCACGGCGTACCAATATGCTGTCAAAATCAAGCAAAAGTTCGAACATAAAAAGGAAGACTTTGGATCTAGGAATCCGAAGACCAAAGGACAAAGCCAAGGTGGGGTGACCCAAGACAACCCATCGAAGCCACATGAAAAGAACAACACTACTAAGTTAAAGAAGGACACCAGAAAGTGGTGTGAGTTCCATAAGAGCCCCACTCATAACACAAGTGAGTTCTGGACCAAGTAGTCGTTTGTGGCCGAGTTGAAGGCTTCAGAATTAGATGCATGTTCTAACCCTGAGTTAGAGCCCAACAAGGGGAACGGCAAAGGGAAGTAGATCATTGATGCAGAGCCCAGCGTCACTGTTGCCACCATCAAGATCCAGAGGAGGGGGAGCGTCTTTTCAACTCACAGATGTGGGTGAAGGGTTCGCCATTGCAATTCATTGTCGACAGTGGCAGCCGAAAGAACCTCATTTTAGCAAAGGTCGTGAAGCGGTTGGGCCTACCGACTACACCACACTCGTAGCCATATAGTATTAGGTGGCTTCACGAAGGACGAGATCTCCGAGTTCGCCAGTAGTGTCGCCTTCCCTACAGCATCAAACCCTTCATAGATGAGTTATTGTGTGATGTTGCACCTCTGGATGTTTGTGATGTATTATTAGGCCAACCATACTTATGGAGGCAACATGTTGTGTATGAGTCAAGGCCTCATGTTGTATTATTACTTTGGGTAATTCATTATACAGGATACCGGAGGTAGCCCCACCTACCGCCATCTCTTTGATCCCTGCTAAGAAATGCAGCAAGATCGTCTCCCAGACTAGTAAATTCATTTTTTGTCTAGTTCACTCCCAAAGTAAGGGGAAGATCATAACCACATCCATGACCACTGTGAAGGGTTCCTCCATGCAGCATCATCAGCAGAGGGATACAGTCATGAAAGAACACACGAACAGCTTCTCCTCACCCACATGGGTAACACACAAGCTTCAGGTGGGCAACAAAGTCTGGTTGTATCTGTAGAAAGGATGCCTTACAAGAGCCCATCAGAAGCTCCAACCACTCTGACATGGTCCTTACACCATTCCCAAGGTTGTGGGAAATAATTCTATGGAGCATAGAATTCCCCCATTCCTTCGCTTGCACCAAGCATTCAATGAGGACCATCATCGACCATGCTTCCCACCATTACTGGACACAACAAAGATTGCAGAACAGCTCCCCAGGGACCAAGTTCAACGGATGGAGGAGCTCAACGCAATGGGGAGCATTTCTTCCTAAGGGGGGGAGGAATGATCTAGGTGGATGTTGGTGGCCACCCACCTATCCCACTTGGACCCTCACAATTGTCTCTTTCATCTTTTCATTTTCCGCAATTGTAGCACAATTTACTATTTTTAGCAGTTTTTCGGGCCCTGAACTTTCGGAGCCGTTTTGAGGCCTTAAACGACATTTTTTGGGAAATATAGGAGCAACATGTGTCCATGGAACGATTTTGCTCTTCCCAAAGTTATAGTTCTTAGATAGATCTTTCTAGTACACATCAAACGGAGATCGGGTGCCAAAGTTACGACCCCGGGAATTTGATGTACCAATTTACCCAAAACGAGGCCCACAGTTTGGTGTTTCATCTTTTAGGGTTAGTTTTCTGGATTTTTAGGGTTTTCCATTGTTTCTCAACAATAAATAGGCCTTTGAGCCTCGTTGTAACACAGTTCAGAGGCATGTAACTGCCACATCTCTTCTTAGAGCTAAGTTACCATCACCCTAGCTAGTTTATTTACATTTTTTTCTGTAAGCATATTTCAGTATTTTACATTAATGAAATGAAGTATTATTTCCACTGCATCTCTATGTTTATGGTTATCTCTGTAATTTTTTGTGTTCCTGTTTAAATCTGAATCAAATGGCTTCATGCAAAAATAAATCAAATGAATTTGGTCTTCTTCGCTACTTTTTCATTTATTTACATTAATTTGGCTATATCGAAACTAAGCGGAAGGTAATGCCAACTATGCAACCTTGTTATAGATTGCATTAAATATCCCATTATTGTCATCATCGATGAAATTATCTATTGCAAAATTACCTCAAACAAAAAAGTCACAAATGGGAGTATAATAGAGTTCAATATATCCACTTGGGTAAAATATATATTATGATGAAAGAAAAGAAAACCAAAGGAATTTGGTGAAAGACAAAGTGAATTATTGTTTGAATGAGAATACAGTGAAGATGGGATATGAAAATAATGAGGCACCATAAAATTTATCGTGCACCAATTATGTCTTTGTTGAATCCATGTTTAATTGCTTCTTTTATGTTCTTCCCTCCTCAATAAAATCTACTTTGCAATCTCTGATTTAATAACATTTCATAATAAAGTTTATTTAATATTTATGTTTAAATAGGAGCACTAAAAATATTAATATTTATAGCAATAGTCTATGGACATAAAATAGATAGTTATAGGGTGTTTTATTAAGGCATTGTATGTTGAAAAGGACATTGGTTCGAAACTATGTGGGAAAAAATCCAGTCATGCTAAGTGTTGATGTGGCCCAAGCTGGGTATAATGATGTGGCCCAAGTCGGGTATAATCCCTGTGTGATTTTGATGGCTTAGATGCCCCTGTGTCACAGTTACTCAAGCCACATATTAGGCGCGCCATTCATCTCAAGACTCACATTACCTAACCCAAAAAATAAGATTCATAACAATAAGGTTTATTTAAGATATTAATATTAAGGTTTCTGAATGAGGTTTAATATTTATATTTAATAAGATTTAATGTTTATTTAATATTTAATTCGGATTGTGATATGATGAAAAAAATTGAGATAATGTGTAAGCAAAAAAATTGTGTCACATTATGACAAACAAAACTCAACATTGCAATATAACAAAAAAATCACTATCGCAATATGAGAAACAAAATTCTAGGTCGAAATGTGACAAAGAAAAAACCAACATAATAATATGACAAATTGAAATCAACATCACAATGACACAAATAAAAAAATGATTTCGCTCTACAACACGCAAATAAAAATGTTACAACGTGATGACATAATCAATCCTAGTCAACCTAAATAGTCAATGTTTAAATAGTCAATGATAGTCAGCCTTGTTCACCCATAATTGTCCTTAGTCAACCTTAGTTACACATATTCAACCATAGTTAATCATGTTTGACAACAGTCAACCATGGTCAACCGAAGTCAACCATAGTCAATCTTACTCAGTGATAGTCAAAGTTTAAAATTGTTTAATAATAATAGTAATACTAATAAGGGTGACTACTAATAATATTAACATTAATATTAAGGTTGACTATATCATTAATAATATTAATATTACTATTAATGTAAACTATAGTAATATTAATACGGTTTATTAATAATATTAATATTAACGCTTATAAATAAGTTTTAGTATTTAGAAAACTATTGTAATATGATCAACATAATAAACATATATACTATGGTTGAACATACTCAACTATGGTAGCCTGTAGATAACTATGGTTAGCATGGTCAACCATCAGCAACCATAGTTGACTATATTCACCATAATTGCTTATGGTCAACCATGGTCAGAATGGTCAAACATGCTCAACCAAGTTTACTATGGTTGAAAATGGCCAGTCATATTGTTACAGATCCATTTGGGCACATCAAATCCCAACATTCAGATCAGTGTTCTATGGCTCATCAAACCCTAAATTCAATTGTTTCATGCCCTAAACAAGCCAACTCTTTGAATTCTTTCTTCCCAGATAGTTTCATGACTTGAAGACATCCAAAAATTGCTTCTAGAGGGACCAGCACAGCTAAGCCCTTATGAAGGTGTGTTGCAGAGAAGTTGAGTCCACTGCCAGGGTGCCCTGCAAAGCACTTAGGTTTCCTTTCACCTGTGATGGGCGAGATTGAGCGAAATTCACATAGGTTTTGGGAATATTCTCATATTTTGGAGTCATCTAGAAGTTTCCTTGTCTTATCAACTCCTATGAGCTCGAAAATGGATGAGGAATGAGTTAAGGTGCATCCTATCCTCTCATCCCTTCCTCCATGGAATTAATTCTAAGTATGGAAGGCCATTCAATGCCACCACTTATGAAAAAACATCCTTCTTCTTCCTATAAATTTGTTGAAAATGCAACAAGATGATGGAGCTTAGTGAAAAGAATTCTCCTTCACTAAGTGTGCCCGCAGGCTATTTTTGGCGCAAAGTCTATTTTTAGACTATGTCTATTTTTAGACACATGGATCATGGTCTATGAGTTGCAGGATGCTATTTGTGGATGATTGGTCAAGTTGGTAAAAATAGATGGACCTCTATTTTTAGACATATGGGCGGAGTCTATTTTTATACTGCCAATCTAAATATAGAACAGTGGAATATTATTAGCTATTAATAATATTTGGACTATAAACATTATCTTATTCTCTTGGAGCACTTCAGTTCGAGCTATAGATGTGACACATGCAACTGAAAGATGGAAATACGTTTTTCTTATGGGTTACTTGAGTTATTGCATGGATGACTTCAGTTAGGACTTCAATGATTGAGTTCTGTGGAGTTGGATCAGGAGTTGATGGAGTTGTGTTCGGTTTGACTTAGTTGAACTAGTTGTATTTAGTCTAACTAACAAATACACTAGTGATGAGTGGTGTGAATTAATTATTAATTAATTCACAAATTATTAACTCATAAATCAACTAAAGAATACATTAGTTAACTCAGTGCATGGACAATTCAGTGGAGACAAGTGTTAGAGGTGAGTGAAAGGGCAAGACAGTTGTCAGTTGTGATTATAGTTGTGCATGAGATTTGCAATCAATGGATTGAGTATTGCCAATGAGAATTGCATGGTTTAGCCAAGGGAAATATGAGTTTGGATCAGCCATTCTCATCTATTCTCATGCAAGATTGCACAGTGGAGGCAGGCAAGCAGCAGAGGAGATTTGAGCTAGTGATTGATTCAGATATGAGCTAGTTTGTGTGTAACAGGTGGAGATAGTACTGAGTACTTGTGAGGAGTATTGTACTATGTATTGTTACATGTTCTCAATCAATATAGTATACAGATAGTTGGGGGTTTTCAGTTGTATGCTTTCCCCTTGATATACTATGTTGATATGTGTGATTGATGCTTCAATGTGCGCATGCGATTGTTTCTTAATTCCGCAAAATTCATGATCAACGTAGAGGAGGTTATGTATTATGCATGATTCCACAAATAGTGTATAATCAGGATAATCTCTGTGAATAAGTGTCATATTATTCAAAATTTCTACAAAATTGACCACTCATCTAAGTGATCAGGAGCTAGATTATGTTGAACTGTAAGGAGATAATGCTGCTATGAGATTTGTCTTTGAAGCAAGTATTGTGATGCTACAAGTTTGTCATGCTTTTGATGTGATGTGGATGGGATTCAAGCTAGAGGAATGACTTTGAATTAGACACAATGGTTGTAATTCCTTCTTCTATTCAATAAAGTATTTGAACCTTTTTCCCATATGTTTGTATTATTATATGATGCTTATATGTGTGAAATGTATCTGATTCCATTCACTTGTATTCAATAGATATTTTGCTTTGATCAGTTCTTTGTCTTCTGTTTGTGTTTACAGTACTTCTCAAGCGTGTTAAGTACGGGAAGGAGGGATAGGATCGATAAAAAGGATACAAGAGGAAAGCGGAACTACAAGTAGGTCTTCTCATCTTCTTTGTCTTATCTATTGCTTATAGGAAAAGGCTAAAGTGCTTTAAATTGTTGTTCTAGATATGGCTACTCATCTAGGGAATTAGTATTTATCCGTAGATACCAAATTCTCCAAAACAAATTGGTGACTCCG
This sequence comes from Pinus taeda, assembly GCA_000404065.3. Classification (NCBI taxonomy): domain Eukaryota; kingdom Viridiplantae; phylum Streptophyta; class Pinopsida; order Pinales; family Pinaceae; genus Pinus; species Pinus taeda. Next base: position 41,767 of record APFE031286467.1, read on the forward strand.
CTGGGGAAACTATCACATTTCCTAGTAGCTTATTCACCTCCTAAGACATTCTTGTAGACCCCACTTGTGTTCATTGACTATATTTCAGCTCTTTTACATTGAATTTTGGTCAAAATTTGAGGTTAGATGACTCTTGAGTAACCTCTCAGAAATCAACACAGGCTTGGTCAGGGTACAGTGCTCTGCAGAGCACCCTTGAGTGAGAGACAGTGCTCTACAATGTAGCTAGTCCCTCTTTGACCTGCACTGATCAACCTTAGGTCAAATTCCCACCTTTGGAAAGTATTTTTGCCAACTTTTCTTTGTTTGTTTGCCTGTTGATTGATCAATGAATGTCATGTCTCAGAGAAAAAAATTATATCTTCTGGTCTAGCCCTAATTTGACTTGATTGATTAATGTTTCTTAAATGTTTTATTTTTCATTATCAATATATAGTCAAAGTTAGAATATAGTTTATTAATATTCATTCAAAAGAAAGTGTCGTAGAGTCTTCTCTTCCTTCGAATCAAAACTGTTGTTAAAGTCTTCATTCTTATGAAAGATTGATTAATTGTATGTGCATATTTTCTTTTATTCATATTCACATTAAGGAAATTGAAAATAAAAACTTGCATCTTTCATATTGTAGTTTGTGAATGCTTGAAATGAATAGCTAGGGAAATTGCATTAGATGTGCTCTTTGATCTTTGTCAAAAATCTGATTGCTCTATCCCTACTAGCTAAGGTTTTCATTGTTCAATTGAATGAGAATAATGCTTATCATATTAGTTGCATTTTAGGAATTACAAACATACATCATGTGGTGAACCTTGAAAGGCAAATTCTAAAGAATATCAACTTAAAATTTATCTAAATTTACCTAATGCAGCATTGTCACCTAACGAAAAACATTTAGAGGTCCAGGCTAGAGACACGTTCCAGCGTCGTAAAAAAAAGTAGTTGTCGCTAACTTGTCTGCAATACATCCCAAGTGTGATACCTCATTCCACATACGTGAGTATATCATAGCTCATCCATGTACCTTCGGGTATATAGGGCAATGTTACAATATGTAAAGTATATGGTAATGCTCTCACTGTGTGGTTTTGCATTAGACAGTGCTTATACGGATTGGGCCTCCACTTACTTTTAGGTATATATGGGAGGACAACACTAGGTTGTTATCAATCCTTAAGTAACTGAGTCTGCTACCTTGTACACTGTGATACACCAAACACATCATTTGGGGAGATTGCCTGCCCCTACTTCTTGGTTCACCAGGAGGTATTCTGTTGTTCACAATTGCTTCGTAAACCTTTTGCCTATATTATTCCTATTTTGTTTTGTTATGTTACTTTGATTAAAATAAATTTAATTGACTGTGGATAACATCCTCCATGCTCACTCCTTATTTTATCTTAGGTTGAGACATATGGCGACAAATCAGGATTCCACCAATCAGGAAATTTCTTGTATGGTTGTTTTCAACCTCCTTGGTTCAAAATGTCGTGATTTGTCCATAATCGAGTACACCTCCAACTAGAAAAAATCAACCTCCAGTTGATCATTTGCCTTCTTCCTCAGTTGTTTCTTCCTCCCCTTCTTCCTCTTTGCCTAGTGAAATTATTGGTACTAGTAACCAGGTGGCTAAGAAGAAGAAGAAAGTGAAGAAGAAGAAGCAAATTTAGTAGAGGGGCAACCAAGCAACCATTTCTTTGAATGCAACATCTGATGAGAAACCATCCATCAAACCTCACAAAGTTCTATATCCATGAAAACTTTGTGCGGGAGACCATCTTATTTGAACTTGTCTTGATATTCCTCAAATCTTAGAAGAATAGTCTTCTTGTTCACACCATCGTGTGTCATCAACTTCTGGAGATCATGTTGGTGACACACCACCAACTAGTGGTAGTAAAGTTCATGGAAATAAGGGTAAAGTTAAGTTTCCCTGTAGGTTATTGTGTAGGGAATCACCCCATTCACCTTTTTCCCTATCTAGATGAAGCCAAAAAAGAGTTGGATAGCCATCCTGCTTCTCCACAGCAACTTCCATCTGGTTACAGGAAAATATCCCTTAATCCTTCACTAGTTGATGAATCGACTGACTTAAATTAACCGTTGATCAAATCCACTCTCTCTGAAAGTGAATCCTATAAGTCTATACCCGACCCAAATCAACAAGTCGAGGCAATAGTTGACCTGATTTCACCTTCAGTAAATCATACCTTTCTCAAAGAGAGTGAGTATGATACCACTCAGGTTCTTTTCATTTCTTCATATTCGAATGAGCTTGGGGGTAGTCCTCCTGTTTCATCAAGATAAGAGGAAAATCCTCCTACTCTTGTAACTCAAGGGGTTAATTATCCTATTTCTACAGCACCCCCTCCAAGTGGTCTAGTCACTTCCTTTGATTGGAATCGACTAGCAGGATTCCCTCTTCCTTCTTATGTGCCTTTCCAAATCATAGTACAAGTTTGTAATATGATTGTATCAGGCACTATTATAGATGAAGGTGCATATGTGAGTATCCTTTCCTCAACTGCTTGGCAAGTGCTTAGTTCATGGCCACTTGTGCATGTTACCTAGAATCAGTTGGCTTTTAACAGAGGAACTAATCAACCATTAGGGATCCTCCCTCAGTTACGTATTACTTTGGGCAGAAAAATCATTTATCTGAATGTGATGGTAGTCCCAGGCCCTTTAGATTACAATTTACTTCTTGGGCGTGACTATATTTATGACATGGGAGCTATTGTTTCAACACTCTTTCGAGTGATTTGTTTCCTGCATGAAGGCAGAATTGTCACTATTGACCAGCTTTCATTTCCTAGTCCAAATATGACTTCCAGTCAACCATCTTCCCTAAATGGTCCTTTTGTACCAATGGTATCATTCCTGCCACGAGCTAATTATGTGGTAACCCGTTCCATACCTACATCAATGAACAATAAATTCCATGATGTTGTACATTATGTACTGGAGGCATTGGAACCAAGTCTCTCCTTCCAAAGCATTGTTCTCCCATCAAATGAGAACCTCTTAGAAGTCATGACTTCCTATCATGAGTTGTGAAAAACACAGGAATTCGAGGACAATTCATTGTCTTGTGTCAACCTCATTAAAAAATGAAATAAGGAATATGAGGATAGTTCCTTGTCTTGTGTCAACCTCATTAAAAAATGAAACCAAGGAGTATGAGGATAGTTCTTTTACTATGTCAACATCATTAAAAAATGAAATAGGCCTATGAGTATAGTTCCTTGTGTTGGGTCAACCTCGTTAAAAAAATGAAATAGGTCCTCGAGGACAATTCGTTGTCTTGTGCCAACCTCATTAAAAAATGAAACCAAGGAATATGAGGATAGTTCCTTGTCTTGTGTCAACCTCGTTAAAAAATGAAATCAAGGACATGGGGATAGTTCCCTGTCTTATGTCAACCTCATTAAAAAATGAAACAAGGTACATGAGGATAGTTCTTTTACTGTGTCAACCTCATTAAAAAATGAAACAGCTCCCATGAGGACAGTTCCTGGTCTTGTGTCAACCTCGTTAAAAAATGAAACAAGGAATATGAGGATAGTTCCTAGTCTTGAGTTAACCTCGCTAAAAAATAAACCGAGTATGAGGATGGTTCTTTTACTATGTCAACCTCATTAAAAAGTGAAACAGGCCTATGAGGATAGTTCCTTGTCTTGTGTCAACCTCATTAAAAAATGAAACCAAGGATATGAGGATAGTTCTTTTACTATGTCAACCTTGTTAAAAAAATGAAACAGGTCCTCGAGGATAGTTCATTTTCTTGTGTCAACCTCGTTAAAAAATGAAACAAGGAATATGAGGATAGTTCCTTGTCTTGTGTCAACCTCGTTAAAAAATGAAACCAAGAAGTATGAGGATAGTTCCTTGTCTTGTGTCAACCTCGTTAAAAAATGAAACAAGGAATCTAAGCAAAGTTCCTTGTCTTGTATCAAGCTCATTAAAAAATGAAACAAGGTCCCTTGGAGAAAAGTTCCAAGTCGAGTCTTTGAGTAGATCTCATAAAATCCCAGTGAAGTCTTTCACTTGATCTCGTAAATGAACCTTCATTCCATCCACCTCATAGCCACGAGTAGTCTATTTAGGTGAACGTAATGAAGCTTGGGGGGCATGCACCTAATGGTAAATTTAAGTTTCCCTGTAGGTTATGTGAAGGGAATCACCCCATTTACCTTTGTCTATCTGGACGAAGCCAAAAAGGTGTTGGATAACCATCCTACTTCACCGCAGCGAATTCCATCTGGTTACAGGAGACTCTCCCTTTCATCATGCTGGGGGCATGTAAACTGAATTCAAGCATAGTTCTTCTTTTTAAGCTGTTGTAAAAAAGAAACTGAATCCAAGCATAGTTTTTCATTTCAAGTTTGTGTAAACATGAAACTGAATCCAAACATAGTTCCCTATGGTTCAAGCTTGTGTAAAATGAACCCATTTCCATTTTTAACCCTCGTGATTTCCATTCTATCAACCTCTTTCGTCGGACGTCCCTTGGTTTTTTTCATCCCATCACCACCATCCCTTTGGCCGATCATAAGGTTTCACTTGGTTGTTTTACCCTTTTTGAGGAACAGTTGCAATGAGTGGTATTATTAGCGAGCCTCTTCACATAAATCAGCATGTTTTGAGAAGTTCCAACATCACCGAAACTAGTTGCTATCCTAGACACCACTCATTCCTCAAAATGGAGTCCTCTTTAAGCTCTTTTCAGACTCTCTAAATATGAAAAGATTGTCGAGCGCTTGTCTTTTCCAGCTCGTTAACGGATTGGAAATGATATCTCTCTTGTATTATTTTACACTTTTTCGGACTTGAGAGATTAAATTACGAAAAATAACTTGTGGAGTTTTCTTTCTGTACCTTTTCAAACTCTCTAAACATGAAAAGGACTGAGTTATCTTTGTCGTTAAACTCATTAAAAACATCAAATAGCGACAAACTTGTCCATCTAGACAAGGCCGAGTTTCACCTTTGCTAGACTCGTTAAAACATCAAATAGTGATGGATTCACCCGAAGGGTGAAATTGTACAAAAAGCATATGTTATCCTCCTCAATATTGATAAAAATAAAGAGGTATTGGTCATCAATGACTGGGGAAAGTGGAAAAAGGGGAAACCACTTTATGGTAGCAAGTCGCTCTTGAACATGACACTTTCACTCCATCACCGTGACTATCTGGGTTGGGTTATTAGCTTGATGGTTATCACACCATTGGTCTATCATA
>APFE031286467.1:47027-58463 GCA_000404065.3 Pinus taeda
GACTTTGAATCAGAAACAATGGTTGTAATTCCTTCTTCTATTCAATAAAGTATTTGAACCTTTTTCCCATATGTTTGTATTATTATATGATGCTTATATGTGTGAAATGTATCTAATTCCATTCACTTGTATTCAATAGATCTTTTGCTTTGATCAGTTCTTTGTCTTTTGTTTGTGTTTACAAGTACTTCTCAAGCATGTTAAGTATGGGAAGGAGCAACAGGATCGATACAAAGGAGACAAGAGGAAAGCGGAGCTACAAGTAGGTCTTCTCATCTTCTTACCTATTGCTTATAGGAAAAGGCTAAAGTGCTTTAAATTGTTGTTCTAGATGTAGCTATTCATCTAGGGAATTAGTATTTATCCATAGATACCAAATTCTCCAAAACAAATATCCATCCAATGTCAACATGAACAACTATAATCTATGATAGAAAATTATGGTCAACCATAGTCAAATTTGTCAAACTATGTTCACCCATGGTCAACATATCTAACCATAGTCAAACATAGATGATCATGGTAAACCATGATCAAATTTTAACTATATTCAACCATAATCAATCATAGTCTGTTGTAACCAACTATGAATAGTTGTGGACAACCATTTTCATCCATAGTCAACTCTATATTGACCATGGTCAAAGTGGTTAAACATAGTGAACCATGGCCAATCTCCTGAAAACCATGGTCATCTCTTGTTAACCATAGTTAACATTGGAAAACCATGGCCAACCCATGCTCAACATGGAAAACCCTTTTCAACCATGCTTAGAATGGTCAAACATGGTCAACCAAGGTCATTGTGGTCGAAAATGGTCAACCATTATCAACATGGAAAATCATAATCTATGATAGAAAACTATGGTCAAAATGGTCAAGCCATGTTCACCTATGGTCAACATCGTCAACCATGTTTAACATAGCCAACTATAGTTAACCATGGCCAAGCATGGCAAAACATGATCAAACATAAACCATGGACAACCATATTCAATTATAGCCAGCTATAATTAGTTGTGGAAAACCATGGTCATCCATAGTCAACTTTATATTAACTATGGTCAAAATGGTCAAACATAGTGAGCCATGTTCAACTCTTGTGGTCATGGTCAACCATGGAAAATCATTGTCAACTATGGTCTCCAAGGTCAAGCATGGACAATTATTGTCAACTATTGTCCCCATGGTCAGTCATACTCAATATGGTCATCCATGGTCACCCTTAGCCCACCTTAATCTATCCTAATAATTCTTTCTCAACCACGGTAAACATGGCCAACCATTATTGACCATGGTCAATAATGATCAACCATCCAACCATGGTGAACCATAGACAACTACTATTAACCATGGTCAATTATGGTCAACATGGGCATCTATGGTTAACTTGGTTTTTGATGGCAATGTTTAGTCGACCACATTCTATCAGCTTAATCTCTATTCAACCATGGTAATCATGGTTAACCATGGTCAATCAACAGAATCCAACCATTATAATTGTGGTCAACAATGGTCAACTCTTGATCAACCTTGCTAACTGTAGTCAATCATTGTCAACCATGGTTGATGTCCACCAACTATTTTTAACCATAGTTAATTGATGTAAACCATGGTCAACAAGTCCACCCCGTGCATGTCAGTTGTCAGCTAGCACAACCACATTAGTAAATATGGTTGATATACACCAATCAGTCGAATTTTCCACCTTTATAAGTCAATCAATGTATGATAATGACGTTGATTAGCGTATATCAACCACTTTTATTAATGTGGTTGTGCAAGTATATATTGAAATTATAAATTTTAAGTCTATGAAAGACATTATTGAAGTGTGTTGGAGAATTTTGTAGCTTATTAAATTTATTGTTTTTTGAAACAAAATAATTGGAGCTTTTATAGTTGATTACATTTATTTTTTGGAGAAATAAATTTATATAAAATATAATAAAAAACCATTCCATTAAAATAAATTCATATTATTTTACTTGTTGAAATTATACCCTTTCATTTGTTTGAAAAAGAAAATTAACATTGTTAAAATAAGAAACAAATTCTTAGGAGCTTCATAGTTAAACTTGGAGTCTGTTAATTCCAAAAATGCCTTGGTATGAAAGACTCTATCACTTTCATAACATTAAGAAGGTTGAGATATATGAAAATCACGTTCTGTTAAATTTTCCATGTTATACACACATTCGATCTAATTTTCAAAATATTTGTCCCACTACCAACTTTCTTGACCTTTTATATCAGCAAAACTATGGTGAGGATCTTGTAATATTACTCTTAATTATTTTCTAACATAAAAATAAAAGGTTAACGAATTTTGAGTAATTTCCCACCTTCTTAATTTCGATAAACCATATCAATCTTAATGTGAATTAATCATCATCATCATCATCATCATAAGAAAGGAAAATAAATATAAACATATATTATATTGTTTTTAAATATAAATATATAAATGACATTTAAAATATCAAAACCACATAATAAATAGTCATAACATACATAATTATGATTTTCAATTGAGTGAGAATAGTCTCATTGTTCCATGACTAAAAACAAAATAAAGCAGCATAGATCCAACTTAACTCTGAACCTACCAAACATCGAGAGGGATCAAATCCATCAAAATGCAAACTTTTTTTCTGAGTCAAAAACTTAGGGAAGGTTTGCATCTCGTTTGATTTGGTTTATCTCGCTCTTACTAGATCTAGACTTAATATGGATCAATGATGATTTTCAGCAACACATTAACAAAATGTTTTTAACTATACGATTTTTCCTTTTTACTTGTTTTATATAATACAAACTTAGTTGACATCAAAATATTATATTTATATTCACACTATCCACATTATGGTAATGCACACTACCCGCTCATATTAGGAAATAGAAAAAATATACACCTAGTCTAACTAATAGATGAAATAGCCATTTTTCTGAGTATTTTTTCCAGTCAATTTTATTAAAAATATGGTACAAATGTTTAAAAATCATAATTTTAAGTTGTTTAATTTGAAAAAATAAATTTCCTCGGGGGTTTTCCATATTGTTGAATCCATGTATGCATTCAAAATTATATTTTAAATTACAAGAAATCATAATCTCAGTAGAAATTGTATTGCCAGATTCCTAACCAAAAAGCCATTTCATCTATTAGTTAGTCTAAGACAAAATCTCTGTCTCTCTCTCTCTCGATCGATCGATCGATCGATCATATATATATATATATATATATATTATATTATATATTATATATATATTATATATATTATATATTTATTAATGTTTTTTTGACAATTTTACATGTCTCTCTATTTATATAAAATAATTATTCAATATGGCATTTTGAATATTTTTATATATGATATGTTTTATATGTCACATATATATATATATATATATATATATATATATATATTATATATTATATATATTATATATATATTATATTATAATATATATATATATTATATATATAATTTTAAAAATTATATAATCAACTCAATATTAAGAATAAAATAAATTACACATCTTCCTCGTAGTAGAAAGTGAAAATATAAGGAAATTTTTAATTTAAATTGCTTTTACATGTCTTTTGTCAACTCCATATTAAATAGTGAAGAAATTACATCTCTCCATCACACTAAAAAGTAAACTATTTTTTTACCTTCAATTACTTTATCTATTTATATAAACTTGGTATAAAATTAAGGTGGAGATTGAAGTATTTTATTTATGGGCAACAGTAATTTTTCTTGTTATTATTTTCTTAATTTGTTATATAAGTATCATTTTATTATTTTTAAATGTAATGTTACTTGACAACATCTCCCCCTCACACAAGGATGTAAAGTGCCTCTACACACAAAAATGGAAAAACAAATATAAAAATGAATCATGTTTTTTTATGTAAGCAAGCAGAGAACTTTATACTAACAAAAATGTTTTACATGGAGTACAAGTTGTGGTAAGTTGTATATACAAGTGTTCAAACGAAGTGATGTCTACAAAGTGTTATATCTAGTCTGAAATGAGCTAGACAAAAGCCAACTACATATCAAAGGGAAACTAGATGGTCCCTTAAAGAATGCAGAAAGTAGTTTAAATAAAAAATGAGCATATGCCATATAACAAGGATGCCTTGTGTTTGAACTAGAAAAAGACAACTAAGTAAACTAAAGGAAGACAAAAGTATAAGTTTCCTAGAGGGGGAACCGATCATGTTGTTTGTTTTTCTTTGGTTCCTCTTGTGGCTGACATTGTTGAGCTTTATCTTTCTTCTCTTGTGCTATCATGTCTAGATATGAAAAAGGATCATCGTATCCTTCTAGCAACCATTTTAAATGCTCCCATTCAATCACACATCCATAAGAGCTAGCCCCTTAATGAGAGGATTTTCCTTTGGAGACCTGGGTTGTGCTAGTTGGAGGCTTTGACAAACTATCAACTTTAGTTAAGTGCCTCTTTCTAAAAGGGGAAACACAAGCCATAGGGGCTTTGTATTTTTCCTATTCCACTAGAGTGGCAGGGGGAGGAGGAGTGCCAAGTTGGTGGGAAGAGTCCATGTCTGCAAAGCTTTCTTTGGAACTAGTAGAAATTGGAGTTATAGGAATGGGAGGGAACTCAATTCCAATTCACCTGGAGAGATTGTGTACCGTGAGGTGAGTATTATTGAATTAGATGCCAATCTCATCCATTCAATGTTCTACTCCTCCTCTAGCTAATTCCAATGTCTAGAGGTGGCGAGCTAACAAATTCCTTACTACCCAAAGACCATCGCCTAAGTGTCATTGCTCCTCTACCTCCATTGTTGCAACTAGATGACATATATGAACTGGAATGTCTTGATCAAACATTCCTAGATCCTAGCCATGTCATGGAGGGATGGGTGGATGACCACAATCTCTACCTCCTCATCTAGCTCTTTTACATTCTCTAGCCATGTCTACCTCCCTATGAAGTTGATGCCTAGAGAATAAAAGAACAGAAGTATTCACAATACAAATGATACCTCTCTTTTTATATAGTGTAGCCTACCAGCAAGAATGAAGGAGAAGAGGAAGGTGCAAAAGAAGAGAACATAATAGAGGCATAAACGCCAGTGTAAGGCAGATCAGAAGCTATATTTTGGTGGAATGTTCCAGATGATTTGAATTAATTGTCACTGATCCCCTTTGATTGATCTTTGTAGTGCATGACTGCCACCTAAACTCATCTCTATATGCAAACATGATGTCTTCTATGTGAAGCCTGACATGACACACTACATGAAGTACCACCCAGGTCACGGGGGTGAAAGTCCTAGGTGGCAATGTGTTTGCAATGAGAAACACGGGTCAATATGGAGGGAGAGGTCAAGGATAGATCCTCACATTTGGGTTTCTCTTCAACTCCTTTATTCACTATAACATTAGCTAGGGAATTTTCTTTGTGCCTGGTGTGGGAGAATATTATACATCTTTCTAAGATAGGAGAAGTGTCAGTTGTTGGATTTTATGATCCAATGCCTAAATTAGAAAACATTTTGAGGGAGTTGTTCCATTGATGATTTTGTGAGTTTCCTGGATTATGATCATGGATTCACCTTCAACAATAAGAGGGTGGAGATGATTACTTCTAGCTATATGAATCTTATGGATTAGAGCCTCTAGCTCAGCAGTGTTGTTGATTTCCTGTCCAATGTATCCTCTTTAGAGCCTGAGGATTTCTCCTCTATGATTTCGAATGACACCTCCAATTCCAGCCACCCCTAGGTTTCCCTTTGAGGCACCATCAAAGTTAAGTCTTTAATGTTTCTCAAAGGTGGGTTTCTATATTTCAGTCCTTGGATTTGTACATGGGGGCTTCAATGGAGGAGAAATACCATACCATGTGTGTTCATATTTGGGGATAAATATTGAGGAAAAAATGACCTAATATATTGAGCATACAATAGGGGGTAAATGGTTTTTTGTATTGGCAGGTATAAGAAATGGAGCTCAAAGTTAATGAAAAAATATAGTGGTATAAAAATGTTAATGAAAAAATGGATACCTACAATATCTAGTTAAAGTAGGGTTTTTTAAATTGGGAAGGTGTATTAGGTTAATGATGATAGGGGGTTAAATAATGTGATTTTTAGAGGCATTTTCCAATATGTAGTCAAATTAAGGATATTGTTTAGTATGCCACAAACACAAATAATATGTGAGAGGCTCATTGAGCGAAGCCCTTATGGATTTGTAGTGCGTTGGATTCGGAATATTCCTATGGCATTAGGGACATTGAAGTTCCACTATGCTAAGATTGATTTCTTAGATGGAGGCCCTTCTAGAGAGAAACAAGGTTTCCTCAATATGTTTGTGGAAAATCATCTAAATATATTCTAGAGGGTTTTTTTTATCATTAAAGGTCCTTTGATATCTCTCCTTCCATATTTCCCATGCCAAAAGGCTTAGACCATTGTCCAAAGTCAATTTGGGGACAGACTTTGGAAAAGGTTTTGATCCCAGGCCTTGATGTACTTAACATTGTTTCCTTCCACTGTATTGGTGCATTGAAATCCATGAGATATCTTTCCCATAAAATATTGTAAATTGCATAGAATTCAATTAAGTGACTAAGATTTTCTTATCGAGTTTTGCACATGAAGCACAATGATGGGCTAGAGAATCCTCTTTTAAGTAAGTTTTCCCAAGTAAGAGTGTGGCATCTAACAAGAAGCCAAGTGAAATTTGTCACTTTTAGCCATAGTTTCTTAGACCATATACCTTTACAGAATGGATATAGAGATTCTGAATGATCTGGAACTATGAGATGATATGCTTCTTTGGCTGTGAACGTTCTAGAATTTTTGTAGCCCCATCTTAGGATGTTTGAGGCATCTTTCTCCTTTATGGATATTTTAAGGAGAGACTCTTTCAAGGAAATTATGTTGTCCTCTATGTCTTCCTCCCTGAACAATATATGTTATTTACATTTGCAAACTCCTATGGTCTCCTAGTTAGGTTGAATATTTATGTACCATGATTTGATCATCACTTTGGGTTTTCCTCTTACTTGGAGAGAGTTAGAGAGTGTTACCTAGGCCTAGGAGGAGAGATGAATTAAGTTTTTCTTTACAGATCCCCTAATATATTTGGTGATCCATAGATGAGCCCATGGTTCCTCCATATGCTTCATCCAATGCCACCATATTTTTTCCCCTATAACTTGTTAGTTATTTCTGGATCACATAGGCCAAGCCACCACTTTGATTTTGAGAGGCAAAGGGTCTCCCATTTTACCAAAGACCATTTTTTCTTAATATTAGATCCCCCTCATTAGAATTTTCTTTGGAGGTTTTTTATGCATTTGAGGACCCATTTAGGAGCTGCCAAGATGGAAAATAAGTGGGTAGGCATGGACTAAACAACATATTTGAGGAGAACAACGAAGCTTTCAATATTCAAAGATATGAAGGTCCAACAGTTGAGATTGGTATTGAGTTTATCAATAAGGTCGTTCCATGAAGAATTTGTAATGGGTGAGTCAGTGAGAAGGGAACCAAGGCATTTGGAAGGGAGAGAATTAGAGGAGAATCCTAGGATATGCATGATATGTATTTGGGTAATGAGAGAGGTGTTGAAGAAGAACATTTTGGACTTTTCCAAGTTGATGGAGATGCTTGAGGCCTTTGAGAAAAATTAAAGGATGAATTTGATTGATTTGGCTTCTTTGACCAATGAGTGATTCATTAGAAGGGTATTTTCAATGAATTGGTGATGAGATAAGGTCAAGTTATCATGAAGGACAAGGTCAAAAATGGAGGCTTTCCTTAAAGTCGTCTTGATGGGTCTTCCAAGACCTTCTGCCATGAGGATAAAGAGAAAAGGGGAAATTGGATCACCTTGTCTAATTCCTCGGGAGGGCTTGAAGGTCTTAGAAGGTGAACCATTGAAAAATATGGAAAAGAAAGTAGTGGAGACTAATGACATGACGAATTAGGTCCAGTGGGTAATGAAGCCAAAATCTAGAAGGATTTTTTCCATATAGTCCTGGTTGATCTTGTATTAGGTTTTGGACATCTCAATATTGAGAAGCATACCAAGATTTTTGATGGTTTTGAGGGAATATATGGTTTCATGAGCTAGGATGATGCCATATAGGATTTGTCTACCTTCTACATAACCAAATTGCTTTAGGGAAATGAGGAAAAGGAGAATGGGTTTCAAGAAATTGGAAATAAATTTAGTTACAATTTTGTAGATGACATTACATAAGGTTATGGCACAACATTTAGCTAGTGTAGCAACATTTTCCTCCTTGGGAACCAAGGCCACAGAATTAATGTTGAAGCCTGAAAGGATGCATCGGCCCTTCCTCAAATCCTTTATGATCTCCAAGGCTTCCTTATGAAGAAAGTGTTACTTGAAGAAGGTTATGTTGAACCTATCATGCACCAGGGTTTTGTCATCTGCCATCTAGTGGAGAGATTCATTGACCTTTTTTTCATTAATTGGTTTAATAAGGGTGGTGTTGTGATATTTTATTACCAATTTGGGGATGTTGGTTGTGATCTAATCAATGGCCTCTTTGTGTTATGTTGGGGATCTATTAAGAGATCTGACAAGTGGTTAACCAGATCATTTTTAATGTCCTCTTATTTCCCTAATATTTCTCTGGCCTCATTGCAAAGGGAGGTAACGCAATTTTTGGAGCCATGTTGGATGGTGTATCTATGGAAGAAGGAGGTATTGTTCCTTCCTTCTTTCAGCTAGCTAATTCGATATTTTTTCCTCCAATAGGTCTCATATTATTTGTATCGTTTCTCCAGTTGTTGAGTGAGAGTGTCTTCTTTATCCTCACCTTCTTTGGAGTGACCAGTGTTGATAATCTCATGTTGGAGGATGGACATATCTTTTTCTAGAGTGTGTTTCTCATGAAAGATATTGCCAAATTCTACTTTATTTCGTTGTTTGAGGAGAAGCTTGAATTGTTTTATCTTTTTTTTAAATATATACATCTTTGAGCCCCTTATGTTGTCCATGATTCACCATTAGCCTTCAATTTTATTGATGATATTGGGATCCAATAACAGAAGTTGCTCAAACCTAAAGGGGCATTTAAGGGGATTACCAAATGTTCACCATGAGAAACATATGGGCTAGTGGTCTGATACAATTTATGGTAGAATCTCTATTGAGAGATCCTAACCTCTCGTGAGGAGATTTTCCACTACCAAAAAGTGATCCAGGTGAGAGGAAATTTATGTTGAGCCACCTAATATGTTATTCTAAGTGAAGAGTCCATTATTTTTTCACATATCCACCATGTTTTTGTCTTAAATGAATTATTGTAGATCCTCTTAATCTCGGTTTGGATATATTCTTCCTCCTTTATTCTATCATAGAGGGGTGGTTATATTGAAATCACCCCCTATTATTGATTTATGTGTATCCATTATGTCCTTGAGATGCCTAAGCATTTCCTATTTCATATTGGAGGCTTGAGGTCCATATACATTCTATAGGGAGCCATGTAGACCTAATCCCAGTGAATGGAATGAAGTAGAAAGGATAGAGGAGTTTGTAGACAAGGTTTCCATGTTGATTTGTGAGGGATACCAAGCAATCCCTAGGCCTTCGGATGCTCCTTCGGCATCGACAACAATTATTTTGTCCTTTTCCGATAATTTAAACAGTATGGATTTAAATTATGTACAAAAGCATTTAGTTTCTTGAATGAGAAGGATTGTTGGGAGATGTTGTTGGATATTTCGATGAATAATATGTTGCATTGAGGGGTTATTCATACCCCTTATGTTCCAGGAAATTATCTTCATTATAAAACATTTTTTTTGGAAGTGTAGATATCTTTGATATGTTTGTACTAACCTAACTTTACCAGCTTCCTACCTAGAGTTTCCAAGCATTGGAGCATCGTTTTCATCCTCTATTCTTGAAGTATTTATTGGTGTTCTTCCCTTATTTGGTGGTAATAGTTTGGACACCTAACTGATGTGTTGCTTTAGAATTTTGAAGGGAGATTTCGAAGATGTTGATCTTCTTATGAGGAATGGAATTAATGTCATTTCAATGGTATGCATCTTCAAGGGCCATTAGATATAACCTTTCAATATCAATGAATTCATTTTCCTCTTTCATTTGTATATCATCCTCTAGTTGTAGGTTCGATTGCATTAGGTGATCAACTGGAGCTGAATGTCGTTTTCCTTTCCCTCTATCTTCATTGGATTGTTGCATAGGACTTTCAAGGTGGCCTTCCTTAGAAAATTATGGTGTTGGATTGGTAGATTCCTCTAGGATATACCCCAACACATCAAAACTATTACTATTTTCTTGGCATTTAGGGGTAGCAGGAGTGTCTGACTTTTTGTTGTGGTTCTTTTTGGAATAGATCTTAGTGAATCCTTCTCCATTTGTGGCTCTAGAGTCTTTTTATTCTAGATTTGGTTCATTGAGGGGGAAATTCCTAAAAAGGTGCATGTACTTGTGGCATTTCCTACATTGAAAACGTACATGCTCGTAATCAAGAGTCTGAAACCAATCCCTATCCTCATATTCCAAATTTATTGCTTCAAGAAGGGAGCCTAAGATGTTCATGTAAACACAGATCTTAACATAGGAAGTGTAGACATTCGAGGAAATTTTAGCATGAAAGTGGTCTCCTAAGGATAAATAATAAAATAATAGTTAAAATTGTAACACCCTCTGAGGTAAATGTGCATATAAACAACATAATAGGAATTAAAATACAATAAACATATCAGTCATCAAAGTCCATATATATTATATAATATTTATATAATATTTTAATATATTATATATATATTATATATATATTATATATATATATATATATGTTAATATATATATTTATATATATTTATATATATATTTATATATCAGTACATTTTCACATTAAAATCAAGGGAATGATTTTCTTCATTAGTAGATGCAATGAACCAATCGGCGATGGCACTACCACGTTCCACCCGACCATAGATTGGCTGAGCCAAGTCTCTCTTCAGTCAATCACCCCCGTGCCATATTCCAAGCATGAATGTGGAACTCATATAACACATCAAAAAACACCAATCAATGTGGATGTTGAAAAATGGCAACAAGAAATTGCTAAAAATAGAAGTGCTAAAAATATCAGCTTGGGTATCAGTGCTAGATTGGGAAACAAGGAATGAAAAATGGAAGCGCTAAAAATAGAACTTCTATTTTTAGCAGTTCAAGTTGGATTCCTATTTTTAGATAGTCCCTGGTCTAAAATAGGAAGTAAAATTCGATTTTGGTCTTACCAGCAGTTTGAATATTAATTAGTTAATTCAATTTGAGTTATTAGTTGAGGAAAATCAAACTTGAAGTCTTTGTGAGAACATGCAATAATTTCTCCACTAATTGGGGAATGTGTCCTTGATTTGCTCCACTAATT
>APFE031286467.1:58483-76228 GCA_000404065.3 Pinus taeda
TGAGAGGATCAGTTGACTTAGTTTAACTTAGTCAAGTTCAATTATATTAATTTAACAAGTTGTTAAATTAATGAGATACAGTTTGTTGATGCTTGCATGCATGTGACAACTGTTATTTTCAGATAATTGTGTATTCACTCATGGATAACTGATGCATGTCATTTCTATCAGAGACCCAGTTGAGATCATATGTGGGACAATGTACTATCAGTTGGATGAATATTTTTCCTATAAAGGAAGCTCATCCATGATGAGGATTTATCTCCTTCAAGTTTGTATAGTTAGATCAGAGGTTATTGAGTGTGTGAAGAGGCCAATTCACACATGTGAAATCACTGGACCCTAAGGAAATTGCACAAGGAAATAGGAGTCTTGGAGGGCAAAAGAGAAGGTTTGTGAGAAGCCTTTGACTATCTATGAGCAGCAAAGGGGTTGTACTAAAAGTTGGATAGCTTCCGAGCTAAGGCTTTGTGTAATCCGGACTATATTTCCACTTGTATGATAATACAAAGTTGGGGTTTTAGGCTAAGACTTTCCCTGGGTAAATTCTTATGTGTTATGTGTGATTGATTCCTTATTATCAGTTATATGTGTTCTTATTGATGTTGCTCATGGTTGATTAAGCTTCCACTAAATTGTTTGTAGAAGTAGATCAAGATTTTTGCTTTAGTACATTGCATTACCAGGTTGATCTATAGGTGGGAAATTTCTACATGGTATTAAAGCTAGCTGATTTGTAGAAAAAGTTCTATATTGTATCAGAGCTAGCTGATTTGTAGAAAACTTATACAAAATTCTACATGGTATCGGAGCTAGCTGATCTGTAGAAAAAGTTCTACATGGTATCAGAGCTAGCCGATTTGTAGAATAATTCTACAAAATTCTACAATGGATGACACCGAAGTTCTTCGCCTACACCTTGAGGAATTTGAGTGCCTTCTAGTCTCTCAGGCTTTACCATGCATTCGCAGTCTAATCTAGGGATCACTAGGCCTTACACCAAGACATACTCTCCAGGATTTATCGTGCATTCCATGCCAGAATCACTAGGACCAACAGAGAGAAAATACACCTCTTGGCTTTATCGCATATCTCACCATTTACCGGCAAGGATTCCTAGGCCCACCAATGCACACAATTTGGCTTTACCGCAACCCATAGTTTGGTTCAGGGGTTACTAGGCCAGTGACTTCATGCACCCTCAGTGTAGTTCAGGGACCACTACCACCATGTGTTTGTCAATTCGGAGATCCACCCCACTCAACTTCGAATCTAATCCATCCATCCCTCCCACAAAAATCATGAGAGAATCCATCTCATAAAAGCTATCAGGAAATGGAAAGGCTAGGTAAAAATACTATCACACTTGGAAAAACCCATGCCATGGTAGAAAAGAAACACATGCAATTCCATGCATGCCAAATCTAGCAAGGAAAATACACATGCAATCCCATGCATGCCAAATATAGCAAGGAAAATACACATGAAATTTGATACCTGCAATGAAACTTGTTGTAGCCACTTGATCCTGCCTTTCCCTACTTGATCCTTGCTTCCTCTTGCCTTCTTTCTTTTCTTGCTCCAATGTAAAAGTGCTCCAAGAAAAATCTTTGTGTTCAAGAGTATGAGAGAGAGAGAATAATGAGAGAGCTCCAAAACTGAACTGACCAAGTCTTGCCCACTGATCCTCATAAGCCTTTTTATTAATGAGGCCTCTATTTTCTTCATTTTCCATTAGTTTCCTTCAATTTCCTCCTCACATGCAACATGTTGACCTTTTACTTTCTTTTTCTCCTAATTTCCATTATTTTCATAAATAAATGTGCCAAAATACCTCTTTGCCTCTTTAATGCCTTAGTCATTGCCTTTGCCAATTTCCTTAGCCATAAACAACCAAATGAACGCCCCCTAGGATGTCTTTCCCACCATTCAGCTTGGAATACGTGTCCCAACATCCATGGTATTTATATATTTTTACATGGAATTTTCACAAGGGCTGTTACAGAAACCTCCCCCTTGAGGGAACATCGTCCTCGGTGTTCAATGACACCTATAACTACATGACTGTTGAAAAAAAAAACATACTGCCCATGGAGCTTTATAACACAGCTCGTTGTAGTATTTACAATGAAATATCTGCTCAAAATCAAAACATCATGACAACATGACAACATATTACATAATGGAGCTTTAAAACACAGCTCATTACGGTATTTACAATAACCACATATACACACATTCACATATGCACATTTTCTCAACCAACAAATAAAATAATATGATGCCTGCATTCGTAACAAGGGAATCCAAAGGCTCACACCTCCACCCTCAAAGTAATACTAGGATCCACCTCCTTCCCAGGAAGTCCATAACCCACTACAAAGTCAAATCTACATCCAATGTCCAATGCTATAATCTCACGCCACTTGTCCTCTCAACAAACAGTTATCGGCTCATTGTTCTAGGGTTCACTCCCAATGTGCATCTAATTCCATCTGGCAATGTTAATGGTCAAAACAAATCCATTCGTGACCTTCCCTTCTCTGCTACACAGTCCCTCAGGAATCCAGTCACCCCTTCCATGCATACACTCACCTTCTAAGTTTTGTTGGCACCCCTATTAGTGTCGGTATCTTCATCCCTTCGTCAGTGATCAAATTCTCTTGTTGCATTGCATGTTAGGTGTCTCATCCGATCAGCTGCATTCCATTAGGATCATGGATCATCTGATGGAAATGGTTTATTATACATTTTCCCTCATGTTCTTTACCTGTTGGCCCATTTTCATTCATCTAGATCATCTGCAGTCAATTTTTGTCTTTAAATCTACAAAAGTGATTTCTAGGGTTTTAGGTCTCATTAGGTCTAAGGTTTCGTCAATAAAGTCTTGTTAAACGCTCAATAAATGTCAGCAGGCACATGAGGAGGTTAAATAAAGTTTCAGCAACAATAATTTCCATAATCACATGCTTAGTGATTGATTTTTCCTCAAAACCCTGTTTTGAGGAAAAACAAAGTTTTTTATAGTTTCATGTATAAATTTGATGTAATTTCATTTTTCCATATGTAATAACTTCAGTGGCAACCGTGGTCACCTTGCCAAGCCTCTACAACTCCATCACCTGCAAGGCAAATGAAAATTCAAAGCATTCAATCCATCAAAGGAAAAAATAAAGCAAACTGCCCAAAACAGAGTTTTAAAAGCAATTCAAAGGCAAACATTAGAAGAATGGGTTTTGTAAATGAAAAATCAAAACTATATGTATATAAACCATTTTTCATGTTTAAAGAGTTCATTTGTATTCAAGGGAGAAAGAGTGAGTAATAAAAAGGTCGTGTTGAAGCAAAAGAGAAAAAACCACAGTGAGTTTGGCATTTTCAGTGGCACAGCACTTTGGGTTTGGAGCGCAGTGCATTGAAAGAGCACGGCACATTGGGTAGAACTCTACAGTTTAAAATGTAAACGGGTGCGACGCATTGAGAGGGTGCGGTGCATTGGGTTTGTGGCATGGCGCACAGGGCCACAAGGCTGATTTTACTCACAATCTCCTCCAAAATTGCAAAAATTGTTAAATCTTCACTTGTCCAAGTAAGTTAACATTCCTCCATGACCAATGAGTGAGTTTATCTTGGTGCTTGTGCTAATTTAATGGGTAAAAATTGAAACCCTACCTCCTTGCATTTCTTATCAAAAATAATTGCATAAGGTTTATAAATTGCATTTTTTGCTACTAAATCCAACTCCCATCATTCTCACTCACTCATTCCCTCACTCCCTCACTTCATTTTATCCCTCCCTTTTCATTTATATTTACCCTTTCCATATTCCCCATATCCCTAAACTACCAACCCTAAATCCCTAATCCCACTATCCCATACCCTAATAAAATATCCCTAATCCCTAAATGTTATTCCCTAAACCCTTTCATTCCCCAAAATCCTACAGCTAGCATCAAATCCTCCCCTCATCAGTCCCACTCATCCATGGAGCTCCAAAACATAAAGAAAAACCGGCAAGCTGCCAAGAGCAGGAAAACCAAATTGACAACACTTGAAAGGAAAATTCAAGTTGATCGTGAATCTTGGCTTGAGAGGGCAAATATGCATTTGAAAAAGATGCTAGAGAAGGCCAACAGAGAGAAAAATATGTTGAGGCACATGCCCTACCATTACTTGGCGAGAAACAAGGTGTGCAAAGCAAGAATCAGGATTTTGAAGGCCAAGTTGAAGAAAGCATCAAGGAAGTGAAAAGAGCAAGATAGACTCCAGATCTTGGCTGAGGCTTCTTTGGTCAAACACATCACTTAATGAAGGACACACAGCCCAAATTTCAAGAAATTTGGGACACTTTTTGCAATTTTGAAATTTTTGGCCTAAAAAATAGGTTTTTCTACCTAATGCGCCGCGCCACCTGGCACGCGCTTTTGCTAAGGACCTCATTTTGAGGAAAACATAGCATTTTTGGATTTTTCATGGAAAAATATGAATGCCCACAAATGGCAAAGAAATTTTGACAGTTTTTGAGCTTCCAAAAAGGTCAAAAGCATCTCAAAAATGACCTTTCTACCCCTTTTCGACACATAGGAAGCAGTGTTGGGAGAACTCCATTTTGGAGGGGAAAATGGAGGCCAAATTCATAAATTCCACTTGTTCTGGAAAGTAGACAGGTAGAGCTTTCCAACAATTCCACTTGGATCAAATTTGGACACTAGAACGGCCTCAAAAATTAGCTGCAAAAATGCGCTATGAATAGGGAAATCAGCGCGGCGCATAGGAGGAAATTTGCTCGTTTTGGTCAAAAAACTCTGTTTTTCACCTAGTTTCTTCATATTTTGAATTTTATCTTTCTAATAGTCAATCTCATGATGTAATTTAATGTGACTTGATGGATTTTGATGTAATTATGCTAAATTTTCACTCTTAGAGGTAGATTCATCCATGAAAAGGTAGTTTGCAACTGAATTAATCAGTTTCCTAGTTTTTAGAGGCAAGTTGTTCCACTGCCTACTTTCTAGTTCTCAGTTTAGACTTTGTTTGAATAGATCCTAAACTTATGAGCTCAACCCCTAGAAGCTAGGATTAGTTTTTGGTTTCCTATATCTTGTAATTTTGGCAAGGGTTGGAC
The DNA here is from genome assembly GCA_000404065.3 of Pinus taeda. Lineage (NCBI taxonomy): Eukaryota > Viridiplantae > Streptophyta > Pinopsida > Pinales > Pinaceae > Pinus > Pinus taeda. The sequence continues at coordinate 63,609 of APFE031286467.1, forward strand.
TTTTGGGAAAGCTTGGAGCATCATTGTACATTCATCTCTACAATTTGGCAAAGGAATAGACCAGGGTTTGCAGCACTTTGTGGGATTCTTGTGGAAACTTGATTTGGTATTGTTTTTCCTTCTTTAATTCAAGTTTACATGTGTTTATATATGCCATCATCTCTCTTTTTTCAGCTTAACTAAATGAATCAAGGATAAAGGTAGAATTCATTGATGTTGTAGTGCTCTACCTAGGGTTTGTTTAGTTTTCTATGTTTTCAATAGTTTGAAGAGGATCCTTGAGACTTTCATGCCCTCTTCAACTCCTCAATAGTATAAAATCTCTCCATATCATTCAATTTGAAGTACCAAACCATTTTACTACCTCGCCCCATAGAGATCTCTGCAAAACTGAGCCTCATTCCCCGGACCCAAATCTGCCTTTCACATTTTAGCCAACAAAACATTATCAAATTCAATCAAACTCTTTTGAACACATACCTAGCCTAAAATCAGCCTTCACATCAGTCATCTCAAGCCTCATTGATCATATTTTGCTAAGATTGACAAGGAGAGAGCCCTCTCCCGACCTGGTAGGGCTAGCTACCAGGTTAAGCGTGGTTTAATGTTATCCTAGATCCTACCTTTCTCAGCCTGAGGTAGATTTAGGCACTAACATAGTGGTGACTCCACTGGGGAGAAAAATTTATTTGCTTGTCAATGTTCTTTACTTTATGAACTATAGACAAAGCTTGAAGTTAGCCATGTAGCCTTCGAACTGCACTTACTTTGCGAGTGCATAAGTAGATGAATGATGCTTCAATCAATCTCTGGTTTAGTTTAAGAACTAAACATCTGACTTGCAAACTGCCCTAGTACATGTATCAAGTTAGATCTAATTGTTGATTGTGGACAACGATCAGAAACCGGAAAGGCTGAAATCATTCACCTGTCGACTCTAAATCACTTCCAAGATCAGATCCAAGAACTCCACTGGAGGATGAACCCGACCAATAGAAAAATGAAAGGACAAGATGGAAAGATTAGGTATTCAAGTTGGAATTTCATCCAAGACATTTTGTTCTTTGTTATAAATGATTTCTTCTCTTTTCCCGAGAATGTCAAGAATGCTTTGCAAAGTATATTGTATTTGAGAAAAGATCCTCGGCCTACATTTGATTCCTTCCCTTTGAAGATTGTGAATACCAAAGATTTGCATGCCTTTGAGCTTGATCAAGACCCTTTTTCTGAATCTTGTGATGATCATCTTCAAATTGATGAGCCTCAAGAGACCAAGACTGATTCTATACCTTTTGTACATACCCTTATACCTTGTAAAATTCTAGATCGATACAAGCCTCTGATTTTACCTCCTATATCCCATGCTTTCCCTAAAAATCATGACCTATATCTACCAAGATTTGATGGTGAATGTGACAACATCACTGCTGAGAGACACATACTGAATTTTGAGTCTTTTCTTGACCTTTTTGAATTTGATGAAGAAGATGTCAATACAAGGCTTTTTGCTCTTTGTTTACAAGGCAAAGTCAAGAGTTGGTTCAAAACCCTGCCTGATGGAAGCATCTCAGATTTCCAACAGTTTTTCAAAGTTTTCCTCAATAGGTGGGTGGTAAGACAAAACCATTTCTTGATTATAGAAGAGTATAACCAGCTGAAAAGACTACCAGAGGAGACAGTACGATAGTTTTCAGCCAAATTTAACCAAGTATATTTTTCGATGTCGGTTAATATAAGACCTCCTCCTGGATCTGCTCTCTTGCACTACCCAGAAGCCTTTGATCCGGAAATGGAGTTTCAGATGAGAGAAAGAAATATCGAAACACATGAAGAGATGCAGAATAGTGCAGCAGATGTAGAGGCTCATTTGTTGATCCGAAGGGCAAAGCTGAAGGAATAGGAGATGAAGAAAATTGATCTAGAGGAATCGACATCTTTAGAGGTAAAGCTCGACATTTTGGTAAGTACAGTGGAAGAGATGATGCAGAATATCACTACAAGGAATGAGTATGATGTTCAATACCATGGCTCGCTGATTGAAGAAGAATAAGTTGCTGATCCAAAACATCTTCTTTCTTATCCCAATTGTCATAGATCTGATAATGATTGTTTTATAGATCATCTTGAAGAAGAGAGATCTATTGATATGACATGTATGCTTGATGATGTATTTTATACTGATGATTTGCCTCAGTTTGATCAGTATGATGATGATTATGTTTTCTAAACAAAAGCTAATCTTGCAGATGAATCAGCAGCTAGTTTGTGGGAGGAGGAAGTTCACTTTCAGGAGTTCGAATACAGTGATCAGTCATTGCATATCATCTATGGAAGTGAAGAGGAAAGTGCAACAAATTTTGAAGGATCTTTGCCTTTTTGTTTTGCTTCGTTTCAGTTCGTCAGAGACAACTTTCATGCAATCAGAAATCAATTGTCGACAAGTTTTGATATGGATCATCTGGAGGACAATGAAAACCTTGTTCAAGACTTCTCATATCCAGATTTGCAACCCCTGAATGCCATTGATTTTCAAGTTCCAAATGAAGACTTGGAAGCTGGCACATACAATCAAATGATACAAGATGATTCTGTACCTTTTTTTTTTGAATCATTTCAGTTTTTGAAGGGAAATTTGCATAGTATATCTTCAAATGAGAAGCATATAGGAAATCATGTAATCTTAGTGGAACCAATATAAAATGGGTTGCAGCAGTCTTTTCAAGTTTTTCACGATCCAATAGCTGATGTGTTGGATGATGTCTGCAGCCAAATTCCTTCTCCTATCTATGAGCTTGACAAAGTATTGATACAAACTTGATCCAGCAACCAGTTTCTTTGTCATTTTTAGCAGGAGTCTCATCACAAAGCTCAGATCAAAGTTTGCATTCATGGTATGAAGAGAAGAGAAGTAATCCATTGGATGAGCTAAGTCCCAGTGTGCATGAATTTTGAGATCCTTATGCAGTGTTTTTGGAGGTAGATAGAGAATCCATAGTATTCAACGGATCTGTTCACAAGTTCTCATGGGAGTTGCCTTTCAGTATTTCTCTCTTGTTGTTCATAAGCAAGCACTTGCGGAGAATTCAAATAGCATTCGGAATACTTACTTGGTTGCATTGATTGTTTCATTTCACTTGATTAGGTGATGAATGGAACAACTAGAGTAGGTTGTATTGAATAAGCTCCATTTTGAGCATATTTTCTAGTTTGTCAGTTGTGTTTTAGTATTGAGTCAGTTTCAAGTTAGTTTGTGTCATCAAGATGTCAATTTTTAGTCTTGCATTTCAGTTTGAGATTTTGATTCCATAGCCCAATGGAAAAATGCACTGCCTGCTTTCCCAGAGATCTATAGTTCTTGGCACCTCCAAGGAGCTACCATCCCCATTGGAACCAATGTTAATGTCGGTATCTTCATCCCTCTATCAGTGATCAAATTCTCTTGTTGCATTACATGTTAGGTGTCTCATCTAATTAGATGCATTCCATTAGGATCATGGATCATCTTATGGTAGTGGCTTATTATACATTTTCCCTCTTGTTCTTTACCTGCTAGCCCATTTTCATTCATCTAGATCATCTGCAGTCAATTTTTGTCTTTAAATCTGCAAAAGTCATTTTTAGGGTTTTAGGTCTCATTGGGTCTAGGGTTTCGTCAATAAAGTCTTGTAAACGCTCAATAAATGTCAGCAGGTGCATGAGGAGGTCAAATAAGGTTTCAGCAGCAATAATTTCCATAATCACATGCTCAGTGATTAATTTTTTCTCAAAACCCTATTTTGAGGAAAAACGGAGTTTTTTATGTTTTCATGTATAAATTTGATGTAATTTCATTTTTTCCATATGTAATAACTTTAGTGGCAACCTTGGTCACCTTGCCAAGCCTCTGCAACTCCATCACCTACAAGGCAAACGAAAATTCAAAGCATTTAGTCCATCAAAAGAAAAAATAAAGCAAACTACCCAAAAACAGAGTGTTAAAAGCAAGTCAAAGGCAAACATTAGAAGAATGGGTTTTGTAAATTAAAAATCAAAACTATATGTATATAAACCATTTTTCATGTTTAAAGAGTTCATTTGTATTCAAGGGAGAAAGAGTGAGTAATAGAAAGGTTGTGTTGAAGCAAAAGAGAAAAAACTGCAGCGAGTTTGGCATTTTCAATGGTGTGGCACATTAGGTTTGGAGTTCGGTGCATTGAGCAACGCTCTGCAGTGTAAAATTTAAACAGACGCGATGCATTGAGAGGGCGTGGCACACTAGGTTTGTGGCACGGCGCACAGGGCCACAAGGCCAATTTTACTCACAATCTCCTCCAAAATTGCAAAAATTGCTAAATCCTCACTTGTCCAAGTAAGTTAACATTCCTCCATGACCAATGAGTGAGTTTATCATGGTGCTTATGGTGATTTAATGGGAAAAAATTGAAACCCTACCTCCTTGCATTTCTTGTCAAAAACAATTGCATAGAGTTTATAAATTGCATTTTTTGTTGCTAAATCCCACCTCCATCATTCTCACTCACTCATTCCCTCACTCCCTCACTTAATTTTCTCCCTCCCTTTTCATTTATATTTATCCTTTCCATATTCCCCATATCCCTAAACTACCAACCCTAAATCCCTAATCCCACTATCCCAAACCCTAATAAAATATCCCTAATCCCTAAATGTTATTCCCTAAACCCTTTCATTCCCCAAAACCCTATAGCTAGCATCAAATCCTCCCCTCATCAATCCCACTCATCCATGGAGCTCCAAAACATAAAGAAAAACCGGCAAGCTGCCAAGAGCAGGAAAACCAAATTGACAACACTTGAAAGGGAAATTCAAGCTGATCATGAATCTTGGCTTGAGAGGGAAAATATGCATTTGGAAAAGATGCTAGAGAAGGCCAACAAAGAGAAAAAGATGTTGAGGCTCATGCCCTACCATTACTTGGCGAGAAATAAGGTGTGCAAAGCAAGAATCAGGATTTTGAAGGCCAAGTTGAAGAAAGTATCAAGGAAGCGAAAAAAACAAGATAGACTCCAGATATTGGCTGAGGCTTCCTTGGCCCAACGCAAAAACTTAAAGAAGGAAACTCAGCCCAAATTTCAAGAAATTTGGGACATTTTTTGCAATTTTGAAATTTTTGGCCTAAAAAACAGGTTTTTCTGCCTGATGCGTCGCGCCACCTGGCACGCGCTTTTGCTAAGGACCTCCTTTTGAGGAAAACTCAACATTTTTGGATTTTTCATGGAAAACTATGAATGCCCACAAATGGACAAGAAATTTTGACAGGTTTTTAGCTTCCAAAAAGGTCAAAAACATCTCAAAAATGACCTTTCTGCCCCTTTTTGGACACACAGGAAGAAATGTTGGGAGAACTCAGTTTTGGAGGGGCAAATGGAAACCAAATTTAGAAATTCCACTTGTTCTATAAAGTAGACAGGAAGACCTTTCCAACAAGCCCACTGGGAGAAAATTTGGACACATCCAAGGCCTCCAAAATCAGCTGCAAAAAGGCGCTATGCATAGGGAAATCAGCACGGCGCATAGGAGGAAATTTGCTCATTTTGGTCAAAAAACTATGTTTTTTCCCTAGTTTCTTCACAATTTGACTTTTCTCTTTCTAATAGTCAAACTCATGATGTAATTTAAGTGAATTGGTGGATTTTGATGTAATTATGCTAAATTTTCACTCTTAGAGGTAGATTTATCCATGAAAAGGTAGTTTGCAACCGAATGAATCAGTTTCCTAGTTTTTATAGGCAAGCTGTTCCACTACCTACATTTTAGTTTTTAGTTTAGACTTTGTTGGAACAGCTCCTAAACTTATGAGCTCAACCCCTAGAAGCTAGGATTAGTTGTTGGTTTCCTACATCTTGTAACTTTTCAATCATTTGCAAGAGTTGGACTTTTGGGAAAGCTTGGAGCATCATTATACATTCATCTCTATAGTTTGGCAAAGGAATAGACTGGGGTTTGTAGCACTTTGTGGGATTCTTGTGGCAACTTGATTTGGTATTGTTTTTCCTTCTATAGTTCAATTTTACATGTGTTTATGTATGCCATCATCTCTCTTTGTTCAGCTTAACTAAATGAATCAAGGATAAAGGTAGAATTCATTGATGTTGCAGTGCTCCACCTAGGGTTTGTTTAGTTTTCTATGCTTTTAGCAGTTTGAAGAGGATCCCTGAGACTTTCATGCCCTCTTCAACTCCTCACCAGTCTAAAATCTCTCCATCTCATTCAATTTGAAGTACCAAACCATTTGCCTACCTCGCCCCATAGAGATCTTTGCAAAATTGAGCCTCATTCCCTGGACCCAAATCTGCCTTTCACATTTTAGCCAACAAAACATTATCAAATTCAATCAAACTCTTTTGAACAGATACCTAGCCTAAAATCAGTCTTCACATCAATGGTCTCAAGCCTCATTGTTCATATTTTGTTGATATTTACAAGGAGAGAGCCCTCTCCTGACCTGGCAGGGCTAGCTACCAAGTTAAGCATGGTTTGATGTTATCCTAGATCCTACCTTTCTCAGCCTAAGGTATATTTAGGCACTAACAACCCCCATCCTGGGTAGTCCATCCCTTGGTAAGGCTTCCTTGCATCATAATATTCAAAGACGAAGGCATATACTTGCCTCAAAACTACCATACCGGTCATAGCATGCTCATGGCAATCAATTGACACTATTGGGTACCAGTGTCCCACAATGGCCCTGCTCCTGACGTGCTTTACCAACACATTGTTGCATGTTTCAATTCCTTTGTTGTTGCTGCTAATTCTTGCAGTCAATTTCAACCACTCAACTGAGCATGTTCATGCTTCTTGTACAAAGAACATAACTTCCATTAGATTCAAAATAAAGTGAAATAAATTCAAATCATACCTCATTGATAGTTCGTCAATAAGGTACACTTGGAATCTTGTTCGCTTCCTATCACAAGAAGTCAAACTAGCATCTTTGACCAAATAAACATGTATAAAAATATCACATCAGGTTAGGTCAAAACACAACCATCATAGATCAAAATCATAAATCACATGTAATCATCATAAACCAGAATCATATATCATAAACCAGAATCATAGATCATAAATTAGAGTCATAGATCATAAACCAAAATCATAATTCACATGTAATCGTCATATACCAGAATCATAAGTCACATGCATAATAAAATTGAAATAAGATTTTGATACTTATCCTTGCATCAATCCATAGCTTCTACCTTCATCTTTATTCCATACGCACTTCGGCTAGATTTCTACACCCAACAAACACCCAGTGCCTTCTCTTTAACCATGTGCATAGACAGATAGTGTGCATCACACACATATAGCCACACCTGACACACAACACCATGCAATACATGCACCTACACTTGACGTACAACTCATACACCTACAGCCAGTGTACAACACAATGCATCATCTATACCCAATGTGCAATACCACCCAATATATGTAACTGCACAAAGCACAACAGAATGAGTACGCATGCCACAATACTATGACTACACGATGCACATACATAATATCGCATGCCCATAACACAACATTAATGACATGCACACAATACCACATGTACACCAATACCATATGTACAACATGTACACAGTATCACCAGTACACCACACCACCTACACAACGTGTGCACAAAATCACATGTACATGGCACCACCTACACAAAGTGTACAAAATGCCACATGTACACTACACCACTGTACAATGTGTACACAATACCACATGTACACAATACCACACACACTACATGTACGCGACACCATATGTACATAGCATCACATGCACGACATGTACACAGCACCGCATGCTCATAACACCTTATGTACAACATGTACACAACACCACATGCTCACAACACCACTTGTACAATCATGCACACAACACCATATGTACATATCACCATATGTACAACATGCACGCAACACCACATGTACATAGCACTGCATATCCAACATGTACATAGCATCATCCATACACATCATTGCATATCCAACATGCACAGAGCACTATATGCACACACACCGCATATACATCATGAAGACAGTGCAATATGTATACAACACCCCATATTCAATATTCACACAGCCCCATTTGTACCATCTTATACATAACATTGCATAAATAACAAGTACACATGATATATATATGCATCACCACAAGTGCACACATCATACATGCAACATATACAACGTATTCACAACAATAGTACCACACATCCAAAACCACATTGTTCTTACCAAGAAACCTTGCTTCTGACATCTCATCCATGCTTATCGTAGCATGTCGCGTACCACATTGCTTTCACTTTGTTGATGTATCCTTTAGTGTTACGTGTTATAACATAGACATAGGCATAATACAAGTATACAATATCAAATCATATCCACATGATATTGACCTCATATATTTGTCATGACTATTCTTCCCAATTGATTCCTCGTAAGACCAGGAACCTCTTCATGTCATTCTCCTACATAAACAATCATTCCTCCACAAGAATGATCCCTCACAACCCTGTCAAACAATAACATAGATACATGTACACATACATACACCATAAAATAACAATGATCTCGTCAACCAACGTCATACATAGATGCGTATGTACATATAAACATTAACATAAAATAATCATGATTCATGATCACCCTGTCAAATATGACATGCATACATACATGTAAACATTTATATAAACATCAACATAATCAAGATCATAAAATAATTACTACATATCAAGGTCAAGGTTAAGAGAACTTCCTTTATTCATGCACAATATGCATGATATTGAGAATAATAATTCCCAACATAGCCAAGGCATCTGATGCCTCATATCCATTTACTTAACCTTTTCTGGTTACCTTTCTTGTGTCTGCACTACTATTGTCCATTTACCACAATGGATCCAACTAGTCCAACCAACTGCCATAGTCTTACCTTCCGTTGTGCTTACTCATGCACATAGCTTCATTTGGATCTTATATCATCAATTTGGTACCACAAATCTCTCCCGATTTCCATCAACTTTCGTCTTTCCCAACCAATTCCCAAGACTCAAAACATAAAAAAGGAAAGACAAGAAACAAACAAGAACAAGACCATAAAAACCAATAACAATATGACTTCGCAAACAAAGTGGTATGGCCATACACTAGACATCAACAAAGCCACAACTAAAGCTCAACAATTCATAAAAGACCAAAAGAAAAAGACTAGCAACAAACACCATGACTCAATCCCCATGGTTCCCAGGGAAATCTCAACCCGAGCCTTCTTCAATATTTCATGGCAACCTCTCTTGCCATGAAACTCCTGCATCATGCTCACACATGTCAACCACATGTTCCAAATATCAAGACATTCATATTTATCAATTTGAAATCAACTTTTACAAACAATCATGTCTTATTCCATAATCATTAGACATAATGCTACAACTATCAACTACATTCAAGTACATATCAACCGTCTCAATACATACATGTTAGTACAATCATCTTAAAACTAAAATAATTTGAACACATACTCATATTAAGCAATTCATCAATCATTCAACCACTTGCAAACATACAATGTTAAATAAATCAACTAGGCGTCGAACACTCAAACACCAAATAGACGTCATAATCAGACAACCAAGCACCAAATATATGACATAAGAAAACTCATACCTTAATGTATATCAGGGGAGGTTATCTTGTCTACGTTATCAATCTAGTTAGCGAGATATAATTTTACAACATGTCAACTCAATCACTCATAAGATCGTGATATCCATAACAATATATAGCTAACATATTCACATCATAAACTCATACACAATTATCATTCACACATATGAAAATTAAATATAGATTAGTATGACACCATCTCACAAATATGTTAGTTCATACCTAAATATCGCAACCATAACCATCTACATAGATCAAACCAGGTTAACACAATACATATAACATCAATATAACCATCACACATATGACCAATCCAAATTATACATCAATATTCAATGAAATAACCCTAATCATCAATTTAATAACATATAACAACAATAAGCTATATATCATGCTCATCAACAACATAAAACTGAATCATCAAGCTAATTGTCATATAACAATCAACAAGTTAACCTATAACATACTCATTAGCAACATATAGCATAATCATAATGTTATCTAATATAAAACAACAATAGCAATGCATACAACTACAAGTTACTATCATTCTTGACTATCTAACACATGTGCATATAACTACACTAATCAACCAACATCTATCATGAATGTAACCATAACATCAAAATACATGTACATAAACCTAATGTATATAAACCTAATGCATATAAAATCCTTAACTTACATGCATGCATGTTGAACATACAATACCTATATGATGATCTGCTCTTACCCCAAAGTCCAATGTTGCAACCTCATTATAATGATTTTCATCTCCTGCTCTATCTCAGCCGACACATTAGCATCATAACATCCAATAGCACCATGATGACCTAAATTTCATACAATAACTTCACAAGGCATGTTTGACCTACTATACATGCATAATCATAGCCATGACCATACATGCATAACAACAACCATGACTCTGTTGTACACATTGCCACATGCAACCAACAATATGCACAAGCAATTCCAAATGAACTACACCTATGCATAAATGCATGTAGTCGGACATAAGTTATCAATCCATGTAATCAACCTACAAGACTAATACATGTAATCAAAATATTCAAAAATGTAACCTAACATACAAGGATGTAAGTAGGTGTCATGAAATCAACATGTAAGCAACATATAATTCATAAATAGTCAGTCACATGTTCCAAAAATCAATACATCATATCTATTAATTTGAAATCAATATTCACCAATGCTAACAACCTATAAGCATACCCCCCTACTATCCATGGTTCACACTAAGGTAGTGATCCGAATTGGATCCTTGAAAATTATCGGAGTTCTATGATTGTTTCAAATTATGACAGACTTCAAAAATCTTGTAAACAATGAGCTATCAAGAAATAACCTCTGAATAATGGTAATTTGCAACCAGCATAGAGCAACGAGGACCTTCGGTCAAAGCACACTGACCATTGGCCCAAGGGGAATGTGCATGGCACAAAAATGGCAGTTGGGAGGCTCAAACCCAGAAATGGATGTTGTTTCTGATGCGCGATTAGTGCAAAGCACTAATCGTGCATCGGAGGACAAAAGGGGAAACCAAGAAACCATGGGAAATGCGCTAAAACGACAGGCAGGTCCCGTGCTCCAAAACCGATGGAATATCGTAGCCATTTCTGGCGGTAAGCGGGTTTTTCAAAGGACCCAGTGATTCCATACATTGAATGACGTGTGTCCGGTGGATGAGAGAGAAAATCGCTCTCATTGTGGGCTAAAAGTCGAGCAAGTCACCCGTGTGATAAAAGCAATGACCATAGGATTTGGAGGCCCCAGATCAAACAGCGAAGATTGCACCCGATGGGAGACCGGATTTGGAGGGAGAAATAAGCTACGGTGCATAAAGGTTTGAAGTCCAATTTGACCGATGAGCTAGCGACCGAATCATTTCACAAAGTAACCGAAGTAATGAACCATTCAAGGAAGAGTTGGCGCTCAGTTCATGAAGGGACAAGTGGCCACCTCCCTGTGAAATGTTACACAGTGGTGATGACACAGAAGCAGGGAATTCCAAGCAGACAGCGGTAGGTGATCCAAAGAGACAGAAGAGGAAGCGAACACTCAAGGGACATATTAGCTTTAAGCCAAGAAAAGAGCAGAGGAGACAAAGGAGACAGAACAGAGAGTGAAGCAAGAAGCAGAGAATAAATAAGTCGAGCTGACCTATAGAGCTAAGGCAGCATTGAGCAGATAGAACCGAGAAGGATTGAGAGGTTCAAGCAATCCCTGTGAAGATCTGTCGGGAACTGAGTACCAAATTGGACTCATCCCATTAAGACCAGTTGAGGTCGAGACTTGGTAAGGGGGAGTCTTTGTACTCTAGTAGCTTGGGGAATCCAAGTACCACCCTACTAAGCATCATCTGTTGCAGGAGACTCAAATTGAGCTCCTCATTGTAAAAAATTTGCTCAAAGACACAATAAAAAAGGCCACCACTGAAAGCTAGACCAGGAGACGTAGCCCAAGAGGAATGGGTGAACTCCTTATTTAACTGTTGTGTTTTGCATTTGCTTGTTGTGTTTCTCTTACTGTTTTCCTGTGTCTGTTTATTTTGCAATCTTATCGATCTGTTGCCTAAGATAATATAGACACACACAACAGCACATGAGTCTGTAATACCTACATTAATTTACTGAGATCATTCATAAGTGATTTTAGATTAAGTGGTATCAGAGCTATAGGTTTTTAAGGTTAGGCAAGCTTGTGCTAGATTTAGCTGTTGAATGCTAACTATATCAAAGCTCAAATTAGGAGAAGGAGATTTTTTCAAAACTAATCCTGAAATTGGAAGAGTCTAACCTCAGAAGACAATGTCGGAGGAAGGTTTTGTGGGGCCATACCCTCAATTTATAGATAGTTTCCTGGCCATAAGGTCCATGGTAGAGGAAATGTATAAGGACTTTAGAAAACATAAAG
>APFE031286467.1:77357-89322 GCA_000404065.3 Pinus taeda
TTACTTAATGGGCAAAGAGACAGTAATACATATTGATCATCAACCACTTCAATATCTACACTCCCAAACTAAGTTTCAGCAATCAAGACACTATAGATGGATGGGTTTTCTACAACAGTTTCATTTAGTCATCAGATATAAAAAGGCATACATAATAAAGTTGTAGATATGTTATCTAGACCCATTATACATGCATCTACTATACTTAAGCATAATTCTGTGTTACATGAGAGCTAAATTTGAACAATATGCTCAAGATATAGACTTTAAAGATGTATATGCAACTTTAAGTCAAGGAAAACGAGTAGAAGAATTAGATTATCATGTTAAGGACCAACTCCTATATCATTGTGGGAAGCTCTGCATTCCACAAACTAAAAGAGTAAAGATAATTCGAGAAGCACACACTTCTCTAATATCAGGTCACTTTGGGGTAAGTAAAACAATTGCACAGCTGCAAAGATTTTGTTATTAGCCAAAAATGAACGAGACAGTTTCTAGATATGTAAGAGGGTGTACTATGTGTGCTAAAAGCAAGCCCAGCAATAGAAAACTAGGCTTGTACACTCCATTACCAGTTCCTTCTCATCCTTGGGAGAGTGTTTCCATGGACTTTGTTGGAGGACTGCCTAAATCTAGGAAATGTCATGATTATCTGTATGTTTTTGGGGATAGGTTCAGCAAAATGTGTGTTTTGATACCTTGTGATAAACAGATTACAGTTGAACAAACTGCAAAATTGTTCTTTAAACATGTATGGGTTCATTTTGGATTACCCACTTCCATTATATCTTATCGAGACACCCGATTTGTCAGAAATTTTTGGTCAAGTATGTGGGAACTGATGGACACCAAACTAAAGAAAAGCATATCTTTCCATCCACACACTGATGGCCAGACAGAAATAGTCAACAGGACACTGATCCAGTTACTCAGAGGATATTGCAGTAAGCATCCTAAGCTTTGGGATGAACATTTATGTTGTGTGCAGCATGCTTACAACCGAGCCAAACATTCTTCTACATAGAGATCTCCTTTTGAGACCTGTTTTGGTTTCACACCAAGGTCGCCCTTCGATTTTGTCTTTGGTAAGGACACAACAGTTGAGGGACACAACAATGTGGACAAGGCAACTAGGTTCATTAAACAAATCCAAGAGATCCACCAGGCAGTACAGGAACAGTTGGAAAAGAGTCAGGCCAAATACAAGGCAACGCATGACAAGCATCAGATGGAGCATAGTTTCCAAGTTGGTGATCAAGTCTGGCTTTATATCAATAAGGACCGAATGAAAGGGGAAGGTAAAAAGCTAAAGCCTATCAGGTATGGACCTTTCAAGATACTTGAGAAGATTGGTGAGAATGCTTTTCCCCTTGATCTACCAGCTTACATGCACATCTACTCAGTCGTAAATGCAGATAGCTTGAGATTATTTGAACCTTAACTAATTGAGGATCCCAAAGAGTAGAGTCAATTGCCTTCTATCAATGACCTGCTACCTGAATATCTTAATGAGTTGCAGGAAGACAAAGTTCTGGACAGGAAGGTGAGAACGACGCGCAGGGGAGATGTTGAGTACCTTAGAATTGGACTCAGGGGTTCAAAGTTGAGTAGTGCAAAATGGATAGAGATTGGATAGGTGAGAAGGTTGTATCCTCACTTAGTCGATGCTTGAAAAAAAACTTTTGGTGGTCAAAAAGCTTTCTCAGTGGGAAGGCCATGATCCAAATTGGATCCTTGAAAATTATCAGAGATCTATGACTGTTTCAAATTATGACAGACTTCAAAAATCTTGTAAACAATGAGCTATCAGGAAATAACCTCTGAATAATGGTAATTTGTAGCCAGCACAGAGCAACGAGGACCTTGGGTCAAAGCACGTTGACCGTTGGCCCATGGGGACTGTGCATGGCGCAAAAATGGCAGTTGGGAGGCTCAAACCCAGAAACAGAGGTTGTTTCTGAAGCAAAGCACTAATCATGCATTGCAGGACAAAACCCCTCAAGAAGGAAAAGCCCCAAGCCCTCAGTCACAAGGGAAACTAGGAAACTGTCGAAAAGTGCTAAAATGACAGGCGGGTCCCGCGCTCCAAAATCGGTGGAATATTGGAGGCATTTCGGCGGTAAGCGAGTTTGTCATAGGACCCAGCAATTCCATACATTGAATGATGCATGTCTGGTGGATGAGAGAGAAAATTGCTCTCATCATGGGCTAACGATTGAGCAAGTCACCCATGCGATAAAAGCAATGACTGTAGGATCTAGAGGCCCCAGATCAAACGACGGAGATTGCATCCGATGGGAGACCGGATTTGGAGGGAGAAATATACTACGGCGCATAAAGGTTTGAAGTCCAATTTGACCGTTGAGCTGGTGGACGAATCATTTCACAAAGTAACCGAAGTAACAAACCGTTCGAGGAAGAGTTGACGCTCAATTCGTGAAGGGACAAGTGGCCACCTCCCTGTGAAACATTACACAGTGGCAATGACACAGAAGCAGGGAATTCCAAGTAGACAATGGCAGGTGATCCGAAGAGATGGAAGAGGAAGCGAACAATCAAGGGAAAAATTGGATTTAAGCCAAGAAAAGAGCAGAGGAGATAGAGGAGATAGAACAGAGAGTGAAGCAAGAAGTAGAGAACAGAGAAATTAAACTGACCTGTAGAGCTAAGGCAACATCGAGTAGACAAAACTGAGAAGGCTTGAGAGGTTCAAGCAATCTCTATGAGGATCTGTCGGGAACTGAGTACCAAATTGGACTCATCCCATTAAGACCAGTTGAGGTTGAGACTTGGTAAGGGGGAGTCTATGTACTCTAATGGCTTGGGGAATCCAAGTACCACCCTACTAAGCATCATCTGTTGCAGGAGACTCAAATTGAGCTCTTCATTGTAAAAAGTCTGCTCAAAGACATAATAAAAAAGGTCAACACTGAAAGCTGGACCAAGAGACGTAGCCCAGGAGGATTGGGTGAACTCCTTATTAAATTGTTGTGTTTTGCATTTGCTTGTTGTGTTTCTCTTACTATTTTCCAGTGTATGTTTATTTTGCAATCTTATCGATCTGTTGCCTAAGATAATATAGGCACGCACACCAGCACATGAGTCTGTAATACCTACATTAATTTACTGAGATCATTCATAAGTGATTTCAGATCAGCTAGAAGGAGGAAGCTACTATAATGGTCTGATCTCCAATGTCCAATTATGGAAATGGGATCTCCAAATATCTATTAACTTTAACCATACTTGAAAAAAAAATTGATTTTTATTTCTCATACTTTTTGCATGAAATTAAGACAAAACATTTCACTTATTCCACTTGTAACATAATAACTAAAAACATGCCACTTTTCCATTTCCTTACATGCAACTTTTCAAATTTCTTGCATGCAACCTTTCAAATTCCCTACATGCAACTCTTCAAATTATTTGCATGAAAATAGGCATAGATTAGCTACATTCATTTTATCATACTATAATACTATCCCATCAAAAAAGTAAAAATAAAATAACATTTTCTTCAAACAATTACCAACTTTTACATTTTCTTCAAGCAACTACTACACTATTACATTTGTATGTAAGAATTTCTTAAAACACTTTACATGCAAACTAATATAGAAAACTATTTGCATACAATTAAGAATATATCAACTACAAAAATACTATTACACATCAATACTATCCCCAACCACAAACAACATACTCATTGGGGCATTTTATCAAACAGTTTGTATGTAATTAATCATTGAACCATTTAAACATTTCATCAAACACTTTGCATGCAAACTAATATAGCAAATGATTCAATGCATATATCCTAAATTGTAGTAGTACAAGTTATGGAAGCTGAACCATATGATCAGTGGAATTATTCTTAACTATGGTTCAAGTTTCAGCTTCTAAGATTTCATAGATGAAAAGTTATAACAAAATACCAACACAATCCTATTTGGTGCACAATTCTAGGAGTATCCTAAAAGCTCTATTTACACTGGTCATATCTCCTAAAATATAGTGAATATATATCTTGAATTTTTAGCACAATATAAGTGGGATTTCCTCTTATTTTGGAAAAAATTACAGCTCCTGAGAGTGCCCGAAATAAAAGTTATAACAAAATTGTCATCGTGACCTATTTGAGACTTGATTTTACGAGCAAGGCTATACTCCCTCTGCTCATATCTCCTAAAATATTACGACTAAATATCTGAAATTTCTACCACATAATCATTGGTATTTCCCCTCAATGTGGACGATTTTTTAGCTTCTGAAAGCCTACAGAACAAAAGTTATTGCAGAAATACCAATGTTACCTATTTAAAGGTGCATTCAGGAAGGTCGTCTTCCTTAGATCATAATTCCTAACGTATTATGAACCAATATCTAAAATTTTTACCACATTATCAGTGGGATTTACCTTCAATATAGACAAATTTTCAACTTCTAATATTCCACAGAAGAAAAGTTATAATAGATATAATAGAAAGGTCTAAAAAATAACCTTTGTTCTTCATTTTACCTGTGATAGAGCCCATCCAGTCCAAGCGTTTGAACCATGCTCTGATACCACCTGTAACACCCTCCAAGGTAAATGTGCATATAAACAACATAATAGGAACAAAAATACAATAAACATATTAGCCATCAAATTCCATATATATATATATATCAGTACATTTTCACATGAAAATCAAGGGAATGAATTTTTCATTAATAAATGCAATGAACCAACTGGCGATGGGACTACCACGTTCCACCCGACCATAGATTGGCTGAGCCAAGTCTCTCTTCAACCAATCACCCCCATGCCATATTCCAAGCATGAATGTGGGACTAATAAAACACATCAAAAAACACCAATCAATGTGGATGCCATAGGAATTCTCCACCTACACCATGAGGAATTTGAGTGCCTCCTAGTCTCTCAGGCTTTACCGTGCATCCGCAGTCTGATCCAGGGATCACTAGGCCCTACACTGAGACATACTCTCTAAGCTTTACCATTCATTACATCTCGGAATCACTAGGCCCAATGGAGAGAAAATACACCTCTTGGCTTTACCATATATCCCGCCATTCACCGGTAAGGATTCCTAGGCCCACCGAGGCACACAATCTGGCTTTACCACAACCCACAGTCTGATTCAGGGGTTACTAGGCCAGTGGCTTCATGCATCCTCAGTCTAGTTCAGGGACCACTACCACCATGTGTTTTTCAATTCTAAGTTCCACCCCACTCAGCTTCAAATCCAATCTGGCCATCCCCCCCACAAAACACATGAGAGAACCCATCTCATCAAAGCTATCAGGAAATGTCAAGGCTAGGATGAAAATACTGTCACACCTGGAAAAACCCATGCCATGGTAGAAAATAAACACATGCAATCCCATGCATGCCAAATCTAGCAAGGAAAATACACATGCAATCCCATGCATACCAAATCTAGCAAGGAAAATACACATGCAATCCCATGCATGCCAAATCTAGCAAGAAAAATACATATGCAAGTTGATATCTGCAATGAAGCCTATTGTAGCTACTTGATCCTGCCTTTCCCTACTTGATCCTTACTTCCTCTTGCCTTGTTTGCTTTTCTTGCTCCAATGCCAAAGTGCTCCAAGAAAAATATAAGTGTCCAAGAGTATGAGAGAGAGAGAGAGAATAATGAGAGAGCTCCAAAACTAAACTGACCAAGTCTTTCCCACTGATCCTCATGAGCCTTTTTATTAATGAGGCCTCTATTTTCTTCATTTCCATTATTTTCCTTCAATTTCCTCCTCACATGCAAAATGTGACCTTTCACCTTCCTTTTCTCCTAATTTTCGTTATTTTCATAAATAAATGTGCCAAAATACCTCTTTGCCTTTGTAATGCCTTAGCCATTGCCTTTGCCAATTTCCTTAGCCATAAAAAACCAAATGAACACCCCCTAGGATGTCTTGCCCACCATTCAGCTTAGAATACATGTCCCATCATCTATGGTATTTATATATTTTTACATGGAATTTTCACAAGAGCTATTACAAAAATAATAAAATAAGAGTTATGAATTTTTGAGGGAAAATAAGAAAACTACTTTTTTTAATTATATTTTTGGCTTATCTCCTTATAGGTTTATCAAATTTCAGTGTAGAAACTCATTGGATGTGGAATTAAATTTCGCATCCAATGAGTACCCATTATGCATACTTTTGAGAAGACCCGCATTGATAAAAATTGAAGATACATTAAAAATTGTGTTGAACATGCTTTTCTATTGTATCCTCAATTTTTATCAACGTGGGTCTCTCAAAATTATGCATAATGGGTACTCCTTGGATAGGAATTTAATTCCCCATCCAATGAGTGTCTACACTTGAAATTTGAGTAAACCTATAGGGAGATAAGGAAAAAATACAATCCAAAAGTAGTTTTTCTTCTTTTCCCTCCAAAATATTTACATGTACCTCTTTTTAAATTTAAAGGATTTTTTATTGGTTTACATATTATGACATTGAAAATACGTGAAAATTTCATGGGAACTTCTAGGCTAAAAATTCCTCTAATGAGCCATGTTTTGTTTGCTTTGATAGGCATACAAATTTCCCTAGTTGTTACCCATGTCTTGCAAAGTTTCTGGATCCCAATTTTTATATGGAAGAGATTACATGCGGATCCAGATAGGAGCCCATGAGAAGTCTTACTTTTCAGGGTTAAAATGAGTCATCGAGTGGCGCATGTATAGGTTGATTAAGTTAAAAAAGTATCGGTCTCTATCCATGGTCACTTTCTAATATTCTTAGTGTGAGAAGATAACTATGAAGAAACCCTTGGAGCCAAGCTTGATATTGTAGTGAGTTTTAGGTTTCCAATGTTATGCAATCTAATGTCAAAGGGATTTTGCAGTTGGACAAATCTATAAACTTGCATATGAAGGCATGATCTTGGATGAATTGTATGGTTCCATTCAATCTTGCAAGGGGTATAAGCACTCATGAAATCTCTATCGATTTCACTATGCATGTATCGGTATTCCTTTGAGTATGGGGTACACTTTTTTCTTGTCCATTTCTTTCTATTGCGTTAGTAAAGATGTCAACAACTCCTCTGGAATTTCTTAGGTCAAAGTTGGCAGAAAAGGTAGATCTTCCAATTGGCAGGGGTCAAGAATGGAAAATCGGCTAGATTTGTTTGAGGGCTTAGAGAGGTTGGGAGGGCCCCCTCCCTAGGACATCATACTATTGGGATGCTCGACTAAGAAGAATTTGGATTGAACCATGGAGAAGGAGGGAAACAAGGGTCGAATATTGATCATGAACCATGGGGTTTGAATAAGTCGAATGGTGGGCAGGGAGAAGTTACAAAGCTCAACAAACACTAAAATGAATAATATTTTTATTCTTCCTAATTGCAAACAATTAAAAAATGAAAAAGTAAATAAAAATTGTGGAGGATTCTTAAGAGAAGTTGGAACCAATCAATTATAATATTTTAGTCATTTTAGTTTGATTTGAAAATAACAATAACTAATTATGAGTCAAAAGGTCGAACATCATGATTCTTAAAATGAACTCACTCCTTATTTGGATCATAGATATCAACTTTTTTTATGTCTTCTCATTCTATCTTGTGACACTTCAACTACCACAACCTCCCTCAAGGAGGGAAACCCTATATCGATTTCTTTTATATTTTCTTGTTGATTTACTCACTTTTATACATGACCAATTTTAGTATAACATTATTGATTTACTTAATTCTAATCAATGTCAATATCTAAGCTCAACTTCTTTGGAAAACTTCAACTCTTTGGTTTCAATTTGGTACATTTTTCTCTTGAGAATGCTCTAAGGAATGGGAAAAGGTAGCTTTTAAATGTACTAGAAAATAGCAAACTTACAACTAAATGGTTTAGCTTAGTAATCTAAGAAGATCCAAACCCTGTGTATTTACTTTTTTTCCATTTGAAAATCATTTTGTTTAAAAGACCCTTACTAAGGTCTATCTAGAAAAAATATATACACATGTAAATAAAACCACTATAATTATCTCCTAATCTAACTTTATATAAACACCTATCCTTGAAAACCAATAAATATTATAGAGAATTGAAAAAATAAACCTAAATTAACATTCTAATAATAAACCTAATAATAAGATTCATATCATAATAATAAGATTAAAATATGAAGACAAAAAAAATATAAAAAATCATCAAAACCATGTATCACCCTCAAATATTAACAAATAGTCCAAATAAAAACCTATCATTTCATTTAATTTGTTATTGAATTTCAAAAAAATTATCATATATATATATAATTTCCTTTATTTTCTATTACAAAAATCCATGTGAGAATAAACACTTCCATGTCACCTTGGCCCAACATATATTGCATAACATATACGGGTTATCGGCAACTTACCAAGGAGTTGAATTAGGGAATCAAATTTGAACAAATATAATTGCATTACATGTAGGAGTTAATGGCAAGTTAATGAGTAATTTGCTAGGTGGCAATAATCGTATTAAGTAACTAACCCGTATACTCTTTATTTATTGAATATTTTTTAACATGTTTTCGGTAAAAATATATTAAATTACTAATGAAAGGTAAACCAAAGGAATTTGGTGAAAGAAAAAGTGAATTACTCTTTTCATGATAATAAAGTAAAGATGGGATATGAAAATAATGAATCATCATGACATCCATCGTGCACCAATTATGCCTTTGTTGAATTCATGTTTAACTACTCATTTCATGTTGTGCAAGCTCAATCAAATCTACTTTACCATCTTTGATTGTTTCTTCTAACTTATTCATTCCTGCCATGTACTATATATAGATATACTTTTTGTATAAGAGGAAGATATTAAGTTGAAAATTTTCATATTACACTTGTTTGAATAGTGTGGTAAACACTACTCAACTCTCATTCTCTTCCCTCGGTTAACTATATAATGTGAAGGTGATGGGGGTGATGGTTGTGTTTTATATTAGCTTAAGAAAGTTATTAAAAAATTGTGCCATGGAATCTTGTGAGAAGTCATGTGGCTTGAAGCATATTCGAGAGGCATCGACTCTATCATTTTAAAAGTTATGTTACACATTATTAGAAATGTTAGTCTTGAGAGGGTAATTGGAGACATCATGGTTATTGCCAAAGATTTAAATGCAAAATCTAATGAATGGGTTGTGCTTGGACAGGGTGTTTTTAAAATAATGAATGGGTCTTGTTCAGTGAGGGTGTTTGAGTAGGGTCTTATTCAGTGAGGATGTTTTTAGTAGAATGAAAGGATTTTAGTATAAAATGGGAGGGAAGGCTATCTATTTCTATATCTTTTTCACCATGAATGCATTGAAGTTGTATCATTTCTCCTTCATGTGTGCCTTAGCATGCAATGAGGGGTTTTCATAAATTCTGATAACCTCACTCTCAAGGTTATTCACTCCCCTTCCAAGGTATTGTTAATAAGGGTATAAGGAGGCAATTCTTCTCACATGTGGGATGTTCACTAAGATTGTGGGATCAAATATGGAGCCAAAACAAAGGTAAAAAATGTAAATGGAAACTTTAGAGAAGCCTCATTCCTCCATCCAATCTTGTTAGGTGTTTTTTTTCACAATGTTGACATTCCTTCATGGTGTATTGGCATTGCCATATTTAGTGTTATATTATGTAAACTCTAGAAGAGCTCTAAGAGGGTATAAAGCACTATGAAAGGTTTGTAAAGGACATAAGAAAAATTGTGACTCCTTCAAGTATGCAACAAAGAAGGTGAAAGGAGGAACTAGACAATAAGTTAAAGGATTAGAGAGAATGGGAACCAAAAACAAAGGCTTTCATGAAGTTGAGTATCCTTTACTATGGTGATGTAGAAATCCATAGTTGGAAGAATATTGGACCATCATCACCTTCACATAAAAAATCAAGTGTCTCACCTGGCACATTGAAGCTTTACTAGACCATTTAAGAACCTCTTTTCCTAAGGAAATGGAATAAGGAGTGGTGGCATAGGTAGAATTGAACATCCCTACCAAGACCGTACTCACTGGAATTTCTTGTTTTAAGTTTCTAATACTTGATATAAGCTCAAGATGTCACAAACCAAAATTAAACCTGCATGGAGAGGATGTATAATAATCATTCCTCCCTACCACCCTAGATAAATCCAATTAATAATTATATATATGTGATGTGATCATATTCTCAAATGTTAAAAAGAAATATTTGTAATAATGACGTGTTCATATATTACGTAATTTTTTAACATGTGAATAAATTTTAAAATGTAAATTACCCCGATGGAGTTGTTTGAATAGGGGGCATTAAGAGTTGGGGAGGTACGTTTTCCAACAAATACTCTGACATGGAATGGTTAGGTTTGATGACAAGTGGGATGCAGGAAGCCTTGCGCCTGGATGCTTCGAGAAGATGAAGAAGGATAAATCGAATGTTGAGAAATTCTTTTACCAGTTTTTTTGGCAGGTAATGGGAGTTGAAGGTGGTGAGGGGGTCAATGAGTATGGATACAAGACTCACCTATGCATGTTGGCTCTCTAGTGCACTATTTTCTTAATTGTTTATGCCAAGGGGAAGGAAGGCTAGCAAGAATTGGGAAGGCGAAGGAATGCTCGAGTTTGGGACCTTGGTGCGGAAGGGTGGTCAGGTGTAGCATGAAGGACACAACACAACTTTGCGATGGCAACATTCTAGTCGACCTCAAGCATCCCTGTTGTTTGGATAAGTGGGAGTGCTATTACTTTTATTTTCTAGTGTTCTGTTGCTAGTAGGGAGTCTTGTATTACCCCAATTTTTTAGTGCTTTGTTCTATCGATGCGGGTTGTTTCTCTTAGAAGCATTAAGAATGTGAGTGGGATCCTAATTTCTACAACTTTTTCTTAGTTTTGGAGACAATTTTTTGTTGCAAGTTGAAGGATGTACTCTAGGTCTCCCCAGATGGCTGGGTGAGTCATGTGTACAACCCTTCAATGGTGGTGGCCCTAGAACTCTTAGAGAGTTGTTGGACATAGATAGAGTCATTGTTGGAATGCTTTTGGCCTCATTGTCAAAGGAATCCCCAGTTGTCTCTGGGTGGGTTTCTAGTTCTCAAGGATTGTGACTGCCTGGGGCATAGGTGGCTTGAATTGTGTGGAAGGGTCATTGTTAAAGTAATCCACTAGAAATGGGGGTGTTTCAGATGTGGAGGGGCTCCCTGTGCAGAATGGGTAGGCCGAGAAAGAAGGAAGGGTGTTGGCGAGGAAGTAGGTCTGACGATGATCTCAAATGGTGACATGGCTTGGAAAATGTCCTAGCTCCTGACCCTGTGCACGAACCACCCTCACTGGAGTCCATTACTAGACAAATTCATGGCATCGTTGTGAGATAGGCTGAGATGCAATTATAGCAGCATGATGATAGGAACAAAGTTGTTTCCTTCATGAATGATCTTTAGAACTACCAATGGGTTATAATGGATAGATTCAACTCAGTTCGTAGAAGCCAGTGACGCATCATGGAGAGACTTGATTAGCTAGAAGATCGTATGGAGCATCTCGAATTTCATACTCATGAGGGGCCACGTTCTCATGAGCCTCACCAAGATGGGCAGCCCACAGCTCATCCCCATAACTTTATAAACAAACTGATCAAGTATGTATTACCCATATCGTTTGTCGTTTAGGCATATCTGGGCCACAATGATATTGTATTTTTTGACATTTTGCTTCTAGTTTTTGTCTCTCTCTTGGCTAACAAATTCGATTAGAGTGGGGCCGAGAGAGAAGGGAGTCCATTGAAAATCATATGTAATATTTTGACAAATTAATGAAAGTAGCTTGATCATAAAAAAATGTAAATTAAATAATAATATTATTATTAAAAGAAGTTCTACATGTCAATGCAATTAAGGATGGTCGAGGATGGTCGTGAAAATGAAGTATAATTTTCCAAAAAATTCTAAATTCAAATACCCTG
>APFE031286467.1:107606-119231 GCA_000404065.3 Pinus taeda
TATCATACATTAATACATAATATATATTTTTTAAATAATTAAAATTGGTTTTGTGGACGTACTTTGTGAAACTAATTTTATAGTAATGTTCCTTATGTAACATCCTTTAGAATGAAATGTGATGTCATATCCTTGATCACACATTTTACTTACACTTAAAATATTATGTTTTATACCTCCAACATACATGACATTCTGAGTTTCTTCTTTCCATGATCAAATAAAATATGCCCTTCCCAATTATCCTTGTTGATGCACTATCTCCAAAGGTAGCACTACCTTGTTTTTCTTCTTTTAGAGTAAGAAATTTAGTCTTATCTCATGTTATGTGTTTTGAACATCTACTATCAATAAACCATTTGATTGATTTGCATTGAGCATATAGAGAAAATCCATGTTCCTCTTGTTTTTCTCATTTCCTTTTTTTTGTGCAATTTTCTCTATGATTGGCAATATATTTTTCCTTTCCTTTCTTAGAATGCCTTAATGTGCTTCTTATACAGCCACATACCTTGTTTCCATAATTATTGCACTTATAGCATTAAACATGAACCAAAAGGGGAGCAAATGAGTTGCATCTTCTAAAACCATCTTCATTAGTTTTGTTTCTCACAAAACCATTCTTTGAGGTCTTATAATATCCTCTATATCTATTTCTCACACATTCATTTTTTATATAAGCTCTACAAATTATTTATTTATGACCAGAATTATTACAAGCTAATAAATAGCCAAAGTAGAGATTTTGATACCAAGATGTGAAAGGCCTTATTAGTAGAGGAACTCTTGCCTTACTAGTAGAGGAACTCTTCTGAGTTAATTCTTGTTGATCTTGTGAGAAAAATCAAGCCTTTGTTGATATTCATCTCCTTTCTCAATGCTGCTTTCCTTGTTGAAGGAGCTCTTGAGAACATCGACATAGTTTTTGGGATTTTCTTCATTTTCCTTTTCTGATGACTTTGCGCTTAATTCTCTTTTAGATTTCTTATGATTTTTTCCTCATATCCAAGACTTGTTTTTATGAAATTTTACCTCTGATAGCTGATAATATCAACTAATATTTTGGCACTCTTTCTAAACTTGAATCTTTGATTCAATTGAGTATTTTCCTTCTCTAGTTCCTTTCTCAAGGAAATAACTTTTTATTCTAGATTTTCACAATCTTCTTCCTTTTTTTTCAACTAGATTCTCACTACTTCTTCTATCATCTTTGCCTCTTCTAGTTATGTATTTAGAATGGAACTTGTTGTTTCATTAATATCATGATTATGTTTCTTATCATATTTATACAATATCTCTTTTTTCTTTTTTTTCTTTCCTCTGACTCTATCTATTTCTTCTAAGGTACTAACAAGTTCTACTTCAAGGTTTACTTCCTCATCAATAACATCATCCTCTGAATTTTATTTTATTTTCTTGATTGACTCCATCTTCTTTATCAACATCCTTTGCATCAATGACTATGAGAATAAGTTCTTTTGTGTTGATATTAGATGCATATTCATCACTCTCTTCTGAGGAGCTACTATATTCTTTGGAATAAAAGTTTTTCTTCTTGCAACTTCCCCCCTTTGCATCTATAATACTTTCTTTTATTTTCATGCTCTTCTTCATCATCATTTTGCTCACAATTTCCACATGGAAATTTGGAAGCAAAATTCTCAATTCTACCACAATTAAAGCATTTCAATGGTAGTATACCTTTGTATTTTCTTGATCCTCTTTTCAAAATCCTCATAAACTATGCTTCTTATGTGTCTAATTCATTGTTAGAATAATCATCAACTTTAATTTCTTCTATCTTATTTGAAACTTCGAAATTTTCTTCCTTTAGAGTTGACTTTCCTTTTTTGGTCATCATTTGATACTCATATAACTCATCCATCTTCAAATTTTCCATGTCCTTTATTTCTTCAATAGTTGACACCTTTGCATCAAATTTTCATGGGAGAGATATCAACACCTTCTGTACAAGCATGGATTCCTTCACTTCTTCACTAAGTCCTCTAATAGTATTGGAAACATCATCTACACAAAGGAAGTGGGATGCAATATTTTCTTCATCATTCATGTTCAAATTCTCAAACTATCTACTATGGGTTTGAAGCTTTTTCTTCACCTTGTCATATCCTTCATAGTTGCTTTTAATGTTTATCCCAAATGTATTTTTAGATTCATAATGCATTACTTTGACAAAATCTAGTTTTGATAGACCACATAAGATGGAATTCGTGAATTTTTAATTATTTACACAAGCCTTCATACCATATTGATAAAATGGAGTTGTTGGATCTTTGTAATCATCCATTATATATTGCTAAATGTTAAAACCAAGGGACATTAGATAAGTCCTCATTCTTACCCTTCAAAGGGCATAATTTGTTCCATCTAATAATGGAGCTTTTTTTGTGAAAGAACCTTCGTGACTAGCCATGGTCCCTCTGAGATCTTCCTTCTAGTAGTTGGACTACTTCCAAAGGAACCTACTTTGATAAAAATTATTGTATTCATAGTTATAGTTGTTAAAAATAGAAACAAGAAATCCTAATTTAATTTGTCCTTTAATTAAATCAAAATTATATTCTCATAGCAACTTGTAATAGTTAACTAAGTTAATAATTTGTCCTTGAATTAAATTAGGAATTAAATCAAAATTATATTCTCATAGCAACTTGTAATAGTTAACTAAGTTAATTTGACTTAGTTGGCTTAGTAAATTCGAGTTGGAAGTCTATCTAGAGTCTTGTAGAGTGACTCCTAAATTTTATGGGTCCAGGTTGAGTTCTTTTGAGTTGTAATTAATTAACTCAATCTAATTAAATTATAGTCAATTAAACTAGTTGAAACAGTTGGAAGAACTAGTAGGAGGTCTATTAGTGGGGATAATCTTTAGTGCAACTTCACAGCTCCACCATTTAACTGAAGATTCACTCATAAATAACTCATGCATGTCAGTTCAGAGGAATCCCTAGTTGAGATTAGAGTTCAAGGATAGTGTAATATTAGTTGTATAATTTTCCGAGTTTTACAAATGGTGCATGCAATTAGTAGAAGGCATATGATGGATTGCGTAGTTGTCGTGAGGAATTTTCCTAGTTAAATATGGGCTAATTCTCTTAGGAATTGCACAAGGAAGTAGGGACTTGGCAGGTATCAGAATTGGCTAAGTGTTGGCTTGAGCTGGTTTGTGAAGCAGAAAGATAGATTGCACTTATGCAGGAATTGTTTGGGTTGGAAAAGCACTGTATTTTATTCTCAGATATTTTTGTTAATGCAATATAGATAGTCGGAGTTTTGAGTAGTTACTTTCCCCAAAAAAAATATTGTGTTATGTGCGATTGAAATTCTTCATTTTCTGCTTAGTGTTTTCTTCAATCAATTTTTGTTTCTGTTGATGAGTAGAGTAGATTCAAGTTTTTTTTTTTAGCATATTACATAAGTAGCTTGAATCTACAATTAAAAATCTACATGGTATCAAAGATGAAGACACTATAAAAGAGGAGAATACGAGTTTGTTGTGCAGGTGAAATTGAATTTGCAATTTCATACTTCAGATTCAACAGAATGCCATTCTACGGTTTGAGACTTGAGTATGCCCTAGAGGGCGGCTTGAATTACATAGCTTGGAAGGACAGGATGGAGGTAGTGTTGGAAGACAAAGGGCTAAATCAATTCATAGATCATGATATTCTAAAGCCTCCAACATCTGATGTTAAAGACCTAGCTGAATGGAGAAAGTGTGTGGCAAAGGCGAGAAGGATTAGCCTTTAAGGAGTTCAAGATCATATGGTCTCGAATCTCCACAAAAAGGAAACTCCACTTACAATGTGAAGGAATTAACGGACATTTTTCAAAATAGCAGTGACCACAGGAAGTTGGCACTTAAGGAAAATCTCAGAAAGATCAAGATGGAGAAAGGAAACTCAATTCTGAAGTACTTAACCAAGTTCACCCAATGTCGAGATGAGATTAGAAGTGTCGGGATTACTATTGCCGAAGACAATCTGGTGAGCCTACCACTTCTAGGACTTCCCAAGACCTAGCATAGGTACTAGGACTCAGTTAATGGGAGAGAGAAACTACCAGAGTGGGAGCAATTATGGTCTAACTTGGTATAGGAAGAGATTCAACATAACACTAAAGACGGATCCTCATCAAAGCATGATGATGAGGAGAATTGTGCCTTAGCTAGCAAGGCAAAGAAAGAGAAGGGGAACTCATCCCATTCCAAATAATATTCTTGTCAGGGAAACAAGAATAAGGACATGTCATAAATCAAGTGTTTTCAATGTCATGAGTTGGGACACTTTGCCACAAAGTGTCCACACAAGAAGGCCATTAAGAAGCCCTCATGAGGAGCAGCAAGTGGAGCTCTTACTTCAAAGTTAAAACTAGATTTTATCCTAATGGCTTGTATGGTGTCATCATAGTTTGTGGTACCTAGAAAGTGGAGCTTCATTCCATATGACCAGTAATAAAGAGCTCTTCAGTAACTTGGAGGAGAAGGATCTCCATCTACATATTGAAATGGGTGATGATGGGAGGTATAGTGCAACAGACATTGGTACAGTTACCTTTTAGGGGGAGTTTGGTTCTCCCCTCACTTTGAGAGATGTTATGTATATTCTAGGTTTGAAAAAGAACTTGGTTTTTGTTGCCATTTTAGAGGATAGAGGCTATGATGTGATATTTAGTAAGGGAAAGGATTTCCTTCATCACATAGCCACAGGATAGGTGAATCAGATAGAGGTAAGAATGAAGACCCTCTATAAATTGGGGGTAGAAGACTTCATTACTTTGAGCACTAAAGCAGAGAAGGTGTAGAGCCGATACATCGATGAGTTGTGGCACAGGAGATTGGGTCACTTGCATCATGGTGCTTTAAAGATCTTGTAACAAATTTCTACAGGGCTTCCCAAGGGTACACTATAGTAGAGAGACACATGCAAAGGGTGTACATTGGGGATTACACCAAATCTTCCTTTCATGACAATGACAGTCGAGCACAAGTGATCACTGATCGAGTTCACTGAGATGTGTGTGGACCTTTCTCGATGGAATACATGGCCAAGCATAGGTATTATGTAATATTTGTATATGATTTTTTTCTTAAGTGTTGGATTTTCTTCATGCAAAAGAAATATTAGATGTTCTCTAAGTTTTTCGAATTTAAAGAACTTGTCAACAAATATACTAACATGAAAGTTAAATCTCTCAGAGGTGATAATGATGGAGAGTATGTGTTGAATGAGTTAAAAAAAAATTGTGCATTAGAAGGCATTTGATGGGATTTGATAGCACTTCATAACCCACGGCATAATGGGGTGGCTGAAAGGAAGAACATAAGTATTGTGGGAGTGGCATAGACAATTTTGCATGATCAAGGCCTACCATTACACTTGTGGGATAAACCATGCAACACAGTTGTTTATTTGCAGAATAGAAGCCCTCATCGAATTCTTGGGATGAGTACACTGGAAGAGGCTTTTTTGGGGAAGAAACTAGAAGTGGCACACTTCAGGATCTTTGGTTCATCAGTCTACTTCCATGTTACCAAAGATGCATGGAAAACACTAGAGCTAACAACTGATTTGGGCATATTTTTGGGGTACACTGATACACCTCATAACTATTGGGTGTACCTACCAACCAACAAGATGGCAGTGGTTCACAGAGATGTGAAGTTCGATGAAGAGAAGGCCATGAGATGTTCCCTTCAAAGGGAGCTTCAACTACATGTGGTTGAAGAGTGTTTAGCTCCAAAGGAGGAACCTCGGGATGATGCGGAGTAGCCACATGCAGAGGAGCATGGAGTGGAAACACCCACTCATGAAGAGTCTTCCAAATATGGGAGAAAGTGCACCAAACAGGTTGACAGGTTATTGCATGATTCTAGAGAGAATGTGGGAGCACCCACATCATAGTGTAGGCAGAGGAGGTCACCAAAGAGGTACAATGGCTACATGGCTCTGATGAGTGGGAGTGTAGAGATTGAGCCATCCTCTTTTGAGGAAGTAGTGTAGCAACCAGTTTGGGTTGATTCCATGGTTGAGGAGTATGACTCCATTATTGGGAACAATGTTTGGGAAGTGGTCCCAAGACTAGCAGACAAGTCAATGGTGAGTTCCAGATGACTTTACAAGGTAAAGCAAGTAGCTGATGGTAGTTTGGAGAAACACAAGGCTAGGTTTGTGGTCAGAGGGTTCTCTCAAGTGGAGGGGATTGATTAAAATGATACTTTTTCTCCTATATCAAGGTACTCATCAATCAAATCCATTCTATAACTTTCAGCACAGATGGGATGGAAGAGACATTCGATGGATGTAAGCACAACATTCCTCAATGGTATGATTGAGGAAGAGGTGTATATTGAGCAACCTAAAGGATTTAAGACCTTCTACAGAGAGGCACATGTGTTCATACTCAAGCAAGCACTCTATGGACTAAGAAAAACACTCCATGCATGGTACCCCAGGATCGATAACTATTTCAGTGGGTTGGGCTTCACCAAAATTGAAGTAGATGCAAACCTTTACCATATTTTGGTTGAAGGTAAATCGTCGATTAATTTTTTATATGTCGAAAATTTGATTTTGATAGGTGATGATAATATTATCAAGTCTTGCAAAGAGGATCTTGTAAGAGAGTTTGAAATGAAGGACATTGGGCTCATGCACTACTTTCTCGAGATGGAAGTATGGCAAGGAGATGAGGAATTGTTTGTCTCTTAGGGAAAGTATACCAACAAGATATTGAAAAAGTTCCACATGGAGAGAAATAAACCCATGGAGACTCCTCTAGCTAGTAACTGGAGGAAGGAGGATGCTACTTCCAGTGAAGTAGTGGAGGCTACTATTTATAGACAGCTTGTGGGTTCACTCATGTATTTGATGAACACACAACCACACATGTGTTATCCAATTAACCAGCTTAGTCAAGTTATGGTTAATCCGACCAAACTGTATTGGAAGGTAGCTAAAATTGTGTTGAGATACCTCAAAGGTACCACTCAGTTTGATCTTTAGTACAGATGGACAAAGGGAGTGAAGCTTGAAGGCTTCACCAATGTAAATTGGGCAGGGAGTGCATCCGACAGGAAGAGCATATCAGGTGGGATCTTCAGTATTGGGTCAACAGTGGTTTCTTGGTACAGTAGGAAACAAATACCAGTTGCACTCAATTTAGCAAAAGAAGAGTATATGGATGTTAGTCAAGTAGCTTGTGAGGCTACCTGGATGAGGAAGATTCTTGTTGGTTTGTTTGGTCATCAGATGGATCCAACAGTGATTTACTGTGACAATCAGAGTTGTCTCAAACTCTCTGAGAATCCATTTTTTCATGATTGGTCCAAGCATATTGATATCTAGCATCATCATTTTCAAGATTGTGTGCAGAGGAGAATCATGTTGCTGGATTACATTCCCACAAAGGAGCAAGATGCAGATATTTTGACAAAGGCCTTGTTAAGATGAAAATTTGAGTTTCACAGAGGAAGGATCAGTGTATAATATAGTCCCTTTCTTGTCGAGAGGGAGTGTTAGAAATAGAAACAAGAAATCCTAATTTAATTTAGCCTTGAATTAAATTAGGAATTAAATCGAAATTCTATTCTCATAGCAACTTTTAATAGTTAACTAAGCTAATTTGACTTAGTTGGCTAAGTAAATTTGAGTTGGAAGTCTATCTAGATTCATGAATAGTGATTCCTAAATTTTAGGGGTCCAGGTTGAGTTCTTTTGGTTTGTAATTAATTAACTTCGTTTAACTGAGTTATAGTCAGTTAAACTAGTTCAAATAGTTGGAAGAACTAGTAGTAGGTCTAGTAGTGGGGAGCAGCTTCAGTGCAACTTCATTGCTCCACCAATTAACTAAAGATCCACTTATAAATAACTCATGAATTTCAGTTCAGAGGAAGACCCAATTGAGATTAGAGTTTAGCGACAATGTACTATCAATTGTATAATTTTCTGAGTTGTACAAATGGTGCATGCAATCAGTAGAAGGCCTATGATGGATTGAAAGTTGTGGTGAGGGATTTTCCAAATTAAATATGGGCTAATTCTCTCAAGAATTATGCAAGGAAGTAGGGTCTTGGCAGGAAGCAAAATTGGCTAAGTGTTGGCTTGATTTAGTTTGTGAAGCAAAGAGATAGATTGTACTTGTGAAAGAATTATTTGGGTTGAACAAGTATTGTATTTTCTTCTCATATCTTCTTGTTAATGCAATATAGATAGTCGGGATCTTGAGCAGTTGATTTCCCCAAAAAAATATAGTGTTATGTGTGATTGAAATTCTTACTTTCCTGTTTAGTGTTTTCATCAATCAATTTTTGTTTCCGTTGATGAGTAGAGTAGATTCAAGTCTATTGTTTTAGCATCTTACATAATCAGTTTGAATCTACAAGTAAAAATCTACAATAACCGGGGTTGGTGGGAGAGGGGGAAGGAAAAATTCTTTATTTAAATATTCATGAATCATAACCAAACAAATTCATGTATGGAAAAAAATATATAAATGAAAACTTCTTTATAGAACATATTTATAAGCACAAACCTACTAATATAAACTTTATAGTCACCAACCTACTATTAGAGACTTTGTGTGAACCAACCTACAATAGATGCAAATAATTCTATTATAATATTTGTACGAACCACCCTATAAGAGACACCAATCCCCCTTGTTACAAAAATTTTAGGCACCAACCTATAGGAGACACCAATACCCTATGTTATAATATATCCACAGGCACCAACCTACTTCACTGTGTATACTTTCTACTTCTACCTTCATTATGTCTATTAATTGCTTTTTCCTTCACCAAGTCCACTTGCTACTTCTTCCTTCATCAGCTTTACTTACTACTTATGTCTTCACTAGGTTTCTTTCTCCTGAAACTAATTGTTTTGGCCTCTTCCCAAAAATGACCTTGTACAACATACCATATATCTAATTTTGAAAATATGATTCTAAATTTTTTATTTTAGGAGCCTATATATGTTTTATTATATCTCTAAAAAAATTCGAAGTGTGAAAATTCCCAAAAAAATGAGTTATAGAAGATATGCCTAACTGACTTGTTTGAAGCTAATTTAGAGACTATTAAGTAACCATAGCTTCCATAGGGAATATATCTGAAATTATAATGAACTCATGTTTGAAATTTCTAGAAATGTGTTTAGATATCTCTCTTCTATTTCCTCTACATTTCACAGCCTAAAACATCTTAGGAAAGGGCCATAACAAAAATGCCAAGATGACTTGTTTAAATCACATTTAAAGATCATTCAAGAACCCTAATTTCATCATAAAATATGTTTGAAATTTTATTGAAACAAGGTATTAAATTTCTACCATGCATACCTAGAGATATCTCCTATGTCTCTTCCAAATTCCATAGTCTAGAACATCTTAGAAAAGAGGTTATAACAAAAATTCTGAGCTGCCCTATTTGAAGCAAATTTTAAGAGCATTTAGGAACCCTAACTTCCTTTGAGCATATCTCTAAACTTATAGAAAATCAAGTTCTGAAATTTCTACCATGGGTATATAGATATTTCTCCTTTGTCTCCTTTATATTTTAAAGTCTGAAACATAGTGGTAAAAAGGTTATAGAAAAAATTCCAAACTCGCATGTTTGAAGCAAATTTCAAGAGAATTTTAGAATCTTGAATTCCTCAGACAATATCTAAAACCATTTAGTGAACTACAATCTAAAATTTCTTCCAAGAGTAAGTGGAGATATGTCCTCCCTATCCTCCAAACTTAATGGTTTGAAACATACTAGAATATAAGTTATAGTGAAAATCCCAAGCTGACTTGTTTGAAGTATATTTCATGATAATTTAGGAGCCCTAACTTTCTTAGATCATATCTCTGAAATTATAGTGAACCAAAATCTAAAATTTCTATCATAGGTGCATGAATATCTCCCATCTATCTCCTCCAATTTTCATGCTTTGAAAAATCCCATGAGAAAATGTGTAGTGAAAATTCATTGATGGCTCATTCACTCCAAAAATAATACTTTTGCTTCACCTTTAAGACATTGAGAGTACTCCCCAGTTTTTGTTGCACACATAATATTTCTTCATTCCCATATGCTCATCTATATTTTTATATAGTGTTCCTACATTCATTTATGGAGCTTACTTGTAAAAATGGTTGGGCCAACTTGATAGAATATTTGATATCTCCTCATTCCTATATATTTACATGGAGTTCCATATACCATTTGAAATGTTTTTGAATATTATTTTCAACTATATGTCTTATGCTCCCATTTCATATAGGTATTTAGAGAAAAATTCCCCCTTAAATAGGGTACCCAAAATGAGCATGAAGAAAAAATTGGGTATTCCAAAATATTTCCAATAATCTTCATCTTACAATCTTTATCTTAGACATCTATAGTCTCCCTTTGTCTTTGACAACAAGGAAAAACATGACAACAATATTACCAAAACATGTTGTGGTGAAAAATGGGTAGGTAGGAACTGTTGTGTGCCATCCATGTGTTGTTTACATAGCATTATATGATGGTGACATGAGGAAAATGACCACAACATGTCTACCACATGGAAATGGTATAGATTCTAACTTGGCACTAAAGGGGGAAAGTATTCTAAGAACCATAGAATTTTGTATTGTAATCAAATTCCAATGAAACTTATATCATTGTAAATATAATTCTACGTAAAATATGATGGTGATATCAAAAATTAGTTTTAAGGGGGTTTAAAGAAGAGGAATTTTGATAACCCGGTCTCCACAATGTGGCCCTAAAGGTTAGTTCTCAACAACATGTTCCCTCGAAAAGGCCTTTATGGGGTTGGGTAGCATTACAATTGACAAAGTAAAGCCAAATAAGAATAAGAGGTCAAAGGATCCCAATTTTGATTATAATTCTTCGAAGAATATAAACATATGAAAAATGAAGGGAAAGAAAATGCACCTAAAAAGAAGTTTTAGCATTGTAATTATGTTGGAAAAAAATGTGGCCCTAAGGAGAGGTGTTATAGGAAGTTGGAAAATATATTGAATAATTTTATGATGGAGGACCAGCAACACTAAAACCAACTTGAAATATTTAATAAGGATCATTCCTTATCTGCTACTACTTCTAATTAGACTTATATCATTTTACACTACAACAAAACCAGCGATTAGCGCCAGATTTAGCGCCAGATTTTAGTGCATTTTTTTTGTAATTGTGATGAGCAACCTGGCGCTAAATCTGGCTCTATTGTACAATTTTTAAAGCGTCCTTTTTTGCGTCTGATTTTGCATCCTTTTTCACTCTAGATTTTGCATCATTTTTTGCACCAAACTATGCATCATTTTTTGCGTCAAATTTTGAACCAAGATTGGCATCTTATTTTATGACAGGTTTTGCTTCTAGTTTTGCGTCATTTTTTGCATCTATTTTTCATTGTCTTTTGCTTCCTATTTTGTGTCATTCTTTGCTTCCATTTTTGCGCCATCATTTGCATCAAGTTTACACTGTATTTTTCTTCCAATTTAACGTCTTTTTCTGCATCCATTTTGTGTCAGTTTTTGCATCTAGTCTTACGCCAGGTTTTGTATCTAGTCTTACACTAGTTTTTGCTTCTATTTTTGCACCAG
>APFE031286488.1:3343-36539 GCA_000404065.3 Pinus taeda
CCCCCCCCCCCCCCCCCTCTCAGTATTATTTCCAACAAATAGGGGGGTGCATGTGGATCTAGCCAAGATCCAAGTCATTTGGGATTGGCTATCTCTGACCACTTTGACAGAGCTCCACAACTTTATAGGTCTTGCCAACTTCTACCACAGGTTTCTATTGGGATTTTCGCATATCACTTGGCCCTTGAGTCAAGTCAACAAGGGAGGAGAGAAAGAAAAATTATTTTGGTATGAATCTCAACAGAAGGCATTCACATAGTTGAAAGATCACCTTTGCTCGACACTAGTTCTCGCATTACCAGAATTGCAACAACCATTTGAGGTTAAGACAGATGCCTCTGACTATGCTATTAGGGCAGTCCATACTCAACACGAACATCCAGTGGCATATCACAGTGAGACACTTTTAGACACAATCTAGAAGTACCCCACTTATGACAAAGAGATGTATTCCATTGTTTAGGCCTGCTGACAATGAAAGCATTAAATTTTGGGGAAGGAAACAGTCATCCACACAGACCACCAACCCCTACAGTTCATACAGACCCAAGGGAAATTGTAGAATGATCGTCATCAGAAGTGGTCCACATATCTGCAATAGTTCCATTTGAATATCAAGTATAAGAATGGTAGAACAAATATTGTTACACATTGCCTTAGTCGACCACCGATCATGGCATTAACCACCGTGCTCAACTCCTGTGAGCACAACACTTGTGATTGGCCACTTCTCTACAAAAGCGACCCAAAATTCGGTCACACATACCAAACACTCTTGGAGAGACAACATGTTCTAGATTTTCACCTCGAGGATGCCCTGTTATGCCACCTAGGTCACCTTTTTGTTCCTTCAAACGAGCGTGCCAAGATGATTTGGGAAGCACACTATAGTCAAGTTGCTGGGAATTTCGGGGTTTAGAAAATGGTGGCAGTACTGCAAAAGTATTTCTATTGGCCGAATCTTTGACAGGATGTCGGGAAGTACATTAGATCATGCACTTCCTGCGCCATCGCCAAACCGACCATCAAGAAGCAAGGCCTTTATACCCTGTTGCCTACCCCTAGTCGAACTTGGGAATCCATCTCCATGGATTACATGTTGGGCCTTCCTTCTACTAAGCATGCAAACGATTACGTTTATTTGGTCATCGACAGGTTCTCGAAGATGGCCATTATGGTGGCCTGCAAGAAGAATACCACAGCAGAAGCCACTGCTAAACTCTTCTTTGAATGAGTGTGGTTACACTTTGGGATTCAATAGTCTATCATCTCAGATCAGGACAACAGGTTCGTTAGTACATTTTATTCCAGTCTATGGTCAATGTTGGACACCAAGCTCACTAAGTCCACAACCTTCCATCCTCAAACTGATGACGAGACATAGGTTGTGAACAGGATGATCATACACATTTTGTGCATGTACAACTCAAAGGTTCCAGACGCATGGGATGAGAGCCTCCCCTATGGTTAGCACAGCTATGATTGGGCTCTCCACAGCTCACCTGGTCACAACCCTTTTCAGGTGGGCTTGGGATTCCAACCACTATGTCCCATTGATGTGGCCATGCCATTTTTAGCTATTCATGCAGTGTCGGCTCATGTCTAGTTTGAAATAGATAAGGCAGACAACTTCATTGAGAACATCCAACATATTCAGGAGCAGGTCCATGACATTCTAGAGAAATAAAATGCCAAGTACAAGTAGTGACATGATAAACATCGAGTGCCACACAGTTTTTAGGTGGGCGACAAATTATGGTTGCATTTGCAAAAGGAACACCTTACTAGAGCCTATCAGAAACTTAGACCACTCCAATATGGTCCTTACACCATTACCAAGTCCGTGGGAGACAATGCAGTTGAGCTCAACATTCCCCCATTCCTTGGCCTGCACCCAGTGTTCAATGTGGACTGCCTTCGACCATACATTCCACCATTACTAGACACATCTCACATTGCAGAACAACTCACACCCACAGAGTTAAATCCAGATTGCATGGAACAAGCTGCAATTGATCAGATCATGGACACACGGATCAAGCACACTCGCTAGGAGAATATCCAACTGTATTGAATTGTCAAATTAGGCCAACTCCTTCAGCAAGACAAGTGGCTCACTAGGGACCAAGTTCAGCAGAAGTTTCCTCATCTCATGGAGGAACTCAACGCAATGGGGACCATTTCTTCCTAAGGGGGGAGGAATGATCAAGGTGGATATTGGTGGCCACCCTCCAAGTCCACTTGGACCCCCACCATTGTTTCTTTCAACTTTTCAGTTTCCTTAATTGTAGCACAATTTACTATTTTTAACATTTTTTCGGGTTCTGAACTTCCAGAGCCATTTTGAGTCACTAAATGACTTTTTTTGGGAAAAATAGGAGCAACATGGGTCCATTGATGAAGGATTATTTTCCCAAACTTGTAGTTCTCACATAGATCTTTCTAATGAGATCTTGTGCACGTCAAACAAAGATCGTATGCCAAAGTTATGACCCCGAGAAGTTGATGTACCAATTTACCCAAACGGGACCCATAGTTTGGCATTTCATCTTCTAGGGTTAGGTTTTTGGATGTTTAGGGTTTTCCATTGTTTCTGAACAATAAATAGGCCTTTGAGCCTCATTGTAACACAGTTCATAGGCATGTAGCTGCACATCTCTTCTCAGAGATAAGCTATAATTGCCCTAGTTAGTTTATTTCCATTTTTGTTTGTAAGCATATTTCAGTGTTTTACAGTAATGAAATGAAGTATCATTTCTGCTGCATATCTACATGTATGGCTATATCTGTAACTTGTTGCGTTCTTATTTAAATCCAGATCAATAATTCTTCCCATCATCCAATCTCTCATCTCTCGATTGCCACATCCACTCTCAAATGTCATCGCCATTTGAATAATAACCCAGGTTATTTTGAGAACATTCCCTTGCAAGCCACTAGGCCCTTTGTACTCAATAGGCTTAATTGTCATTGTTGTAGCGTGAGAAAGAGATTATTGCCCTACTCTGGTATACTTACCAATTTCTTCACCACCAACGAGGAAGAATAATTATATCTTTACTTATATAGAGGATTTTTTTATTTTACATTTATATATAAAAGAAATGTGGAATTTCTTATATACTTAATATGGAGTTAACTTTACTCTAAATGGAGTGATCACTAGTGAGAGAGGAGGTGAGGGTGACATAGCTTGAAATCACCTCAAGTATTAATCGATTGGGGCATGCACAACACCATAAAAATTGAATGATATGTGTAATAAAATGGTGTTACACTCATCATCTAGGTTAATGGCTCTTCAGTTGGATCGAGCCATTAAAAGAGTGCACCACAACGATGAATTACTTTTCAGTGACTGTATAGTTTAACTCATCTTTAGAAAGGTTCTTAATAATGAAAGAGATGACATAAGGAAATTTGTCTTCCACTTGTACTAAGGATGCCCCTACAATGTCATCAGATGCAACTATGCGTATATGGAAAAGCAATGCCCAATTGGGAATTCTACGGATGGGTGTAGTGGTAAAATTTTATTTAATGACTTCAAAGGCCTCTTGAATTTGTATGTCCAACACAAGTTTGAATCTTTATCCAGTAGTCCAAACAACGGTGAAGCCAATTTACTGAAGTCTTTAATGAAACTTCTATAATACCCAATCAATCTAGAGAAGCTCATCACATTTTTTGAGGAATAGGGACCCTTTTAATGATGGAATTTCTTGGCATAAACATGTATTACTTCCTCGTATATGGAAATTTTGAGGACAATCCTTACATTCATAAAAAAATTCACATTTTTTAGGACTTAGTGAGAGATTCATCTGAATGCATTTCTTCAAGACTTTGCATAGGTTAGAAAGATAAATCATAAAAAATTATTTTATTTTTTATATAAGTAGAAAGTAAATAGTTAATTGAGTTTATTTGAAGACTTAATTTTAACCCATAACATAAAAAAAATGGAAATATGTAAATTTTATATGTATATAAATAAATAATCAATGCATAATAAAAAATATGTAAATAAGATATAACATTAAAAAATAAATGTAATAGATAAAATATATATATGAAATATATGAATTTTGATTTAATAAAATAGAAATATGTATAGAAAATATATAAATATTTATCCATTTTAAATAAAAGTAACTTGCACTAATTGCTTGAAATTGTCCACTCAAGCGTTGCAAATATATGAACCCCGTTGGCAGCTTTGTCCACATAATCTCTTGTATATAAGAATCATTGAAGGGTCCCAACATTACCTCCTTTAATATTAAGCTAACGTGGAGTGAGCCATATGGGAATGTTATAAGACATATTAAAATGCGTATGGATCAATATTATAATGACGGTATTTATAAATGTAACCATATAGCGTATAACAGAGTGGTTGGTGGCCACATATGGTAACCATATAGACGGTTTGTAATGTCATTGTGAGATAGTCAAACACAAATAAAAGAGGGGAGGCCTGTTGGCTTGACCCCGGGGCCTCCCCCAACAAAATCGCTATTACACTATATGCCAACAACCATGTTCAATGGGGTCCTTTGAAATTTCTCCCATCGGTATATTATTTAAACCTTCACTTCATTCAGTGCAAGGGATGGTCGGGTAAAAAAAACCGCAAGGGGAACTTAGCATGCACAAATATCGTGGTGAGGGAATATACCAAAGCATATTCTCTAGAATATTCTTATGAGGGAATCAATGGGGAATATTTTATATTCCTTAGAGGCTCAAAGGACACCGTGATAGAATTTCGCCAAGTTTATAGTCAAATTTCACAATTGTTTGCCATGAATTTAATAGTGCAGTTTATTTTTTCATATAAGCAATCGATTTTCACCCATCTCCAAAAGATAATCTTGTGAGGAATATAAAAGATTCTCTGGAAGCCCAAATTTGACCGTACAAAAAGGGGTCATTTTTATACTCAAATCTTATGGCTTTTCGCACAGAACTTGATGGTGCATGTCTTTTCTCCGTCTAAGTAGCTAATTTTCATACCATCCCTAAACTTGGAAGTATTATTTTTTCATATGTTCACTTGATTCTACTGAGTTTATGGTTTGAATTTGAGGTCCATGTATGCCACCTTCCGATTGCATCGTTGTTTAACACTTCATGTGAGATATTTTTCCTTTGTCATGATTAAGGAGAACTTCTTATGAGTGAGAGTTCTTGTAGAAGAACGTCTCATGGGAGAGACATGCCATTATATATAAGGGGTTTCAACATTGTATTGATAGAGATTACATCATGTACCCATCATCTCCTTGTAGAGACTAATGAAGCAGCCTCCCCACTCTTGACCCTGGGCCTAGAGACGTAGTCCACATTGTATGAACTTTGTTATCATATCACATATTATGATTGCTTCTTACTTGTTTCTTTTTTCATGTTGATGGTCTACTAAAATGTTGTTTAAGAATTCACATGCAAATATGCGTAAGTAAAAGGTCTTGTATAATGGATATTTGTTTTTGAAAGAATTCACGAATATTTCCCGCTTCAGATATGGTAGTGTCCATATGTATGCCTCCTAGCATTGTGCTATACTCATGTGGAGATTTAGAGATTGTTATTCAAGGCCTTGCTATGTCGCTATTTGATAATTTTGGTTGATATGACGCTGATGTTTGAAAATAACTATCAATCTGGCCCTTCATATGAGAATATTTCCATTTGAGAGTATCCTTGCAGTAGGTATGTAATTATGAATATCTCTGTAGTTAAGCGGGAGTGTTGGAAAATGTAACTAGGATCGCTATTCATAATTTATATCATTATGTATTTAATGTAAAAATAAAGGAAGAAAAATAAATACTATTTTTCAAGCATGGGTTTCATGGTCAAGTCAATTTGTTAATTAGGTAAAGCATGTTCTTAATGTTTCTAGGGTTTTTAAAACAAAAGAATATTTGTCATAAGTGAAATTATTGTACTAGAATGAAGTTTTATTTGGAATTTGAAAAGAAATTGGAAAAATATCTTTATTTAAGTCAAAATTTTCAATTTTGTCCTCATAAGACCATGTTGGCTCTGCCTCGACAAGTCAGGCTTGGAAGGGACCCATTCAACCTCGAAGATGTGTATAAATAAACGGAAGTTTGGCATCATTTGAAGACAAGCAAGTAAGTTCAATTCATTTTCCAAAAAGAGAGAGAAAACCATTGAAGGAAACCTGAAAGAAGAGTGAAGGTCTCAAGAAGTGAAGGGAGAGAAAGTTACGGTATAAATACTATTTTTTCTATCTTAAAATTCTCACACATGTGAAATTGCGAAGAAATGTGGAAGCTTTTTTCTTGTGTTGACATGGTTTGAATTTTACTAGTTGGAAAAACTTGGGAGGAGGGCTAACTTGGGTCTTTTGGGAGGTTTTTATCTTGTTATTTGGGACTTCAATTTCTCACTTTGATTTGATTCTATAAGAGAAGAAGAATTTTATTGAGTTTTTCCCTTTAGAGAGGTTTTTCCCTTGCTTGTAGCTTACATCTTGTGTTCATTTTCTTTTCTTGATCTTCACGGTTTATGGTTTTGGTAATTGTTTCATGAAAATAACTTGTTAAGCTAACAAAAAGTCAACATAACATCACAAGCAAGTATCAAATAAAACACAAATTACCCTAGTGTTGCCCTATTGATTTCTCGACATAACCAAGACTAGGCATCTTTTATCCCATCCTTGACTCAAAGGTCAATTTTTTTTTAAGTTAGAAACAAGTTTAGCAAACCTCTTGGATTCCATGTTGCATAACTTCTTCCTATACAAAAGATATTTGTTCATAGCCATACCTTCAATGGGAGTGATTCTTGCTTTCATTTAATCTTGACATAGTTGGTTAGAAAGTACTTTTAGATCTTTCAATCTTCATCCATAACTCTCTCAATTTACTACAACCCCAAACCCGACATCCATTTTAAATAACAAGAGTGATGAGAATCTAGAAGAGGATTTTTCATTTAGTCCCATATCGAAAGATCTATAGACTTAGAATTCTTTTCAAGCCAATAGTAACCTTTCCATTGTCCATTTATTCTTTTCTTAATGTTGTAATCCCAAGTGAGGTTGTAAAGGATGTCAATTATATTATGTGTATAAACGAATTTCCTCCAATTAGCTATTGTCATATGTGAGAATATCAATGTGATATTTTTGGATTTAATTATCACAACTTTAATTTAGTCAATATTACCATCTATATCCATCTTCAAACATAAATCTTAGAGGATTTTCAGTTTCTTAAATAATAATATTTTAAGCATAAAGGAGAAGATTAATGACTATACCAATGAGCATGGAGCCAAAACAACCCACATCTTCTACACACTCTTTTATCTTATCAATGCCTATGTCAAAAATGTCGGGGATAAGGAATACCCTTTGTCAACTGTAATATTGCATTTAATTTCTAATTACCATCCATGAGTAGCCTTAAAATTGGAAATAGCATTCTTAAACAACGTTATCAAAACAACCCTCAACTCAAGAGGAACCATTACTTCTTATTTTTTCTTCCATAACTTTGTCTTGGGAACAGTGTCAAAAGCAACAACAAGAGAGATTAGTTT
This sequence comes from Pinus taeda, assembly GCA_000404065.3. Taxonomy (NCBI): domain Eukaryota; kingdom Viridiplantae; phylum Streptophyta; class Pinopsida; order Pinales; family Pinaceae; genus Pinus; species Pinus taeda. The sequence continues at coordinate 10,928 of APFE031286488.1, forward strand.
TATTATTGTGACAATCCTCTACAATGACCCTAAGAGTAACAATATGTTTCACAATTAAATGATCTCTCTTAAACACATCTCGGGCGTTTAGCTCTTTTAACATGGCATTCAAACCATACATCAACTTTCCTTCAAATTAGAGATATTATGTGAGTGATGAGGATATGCTCTTCTATTTTAAAAAAATCACTCAATAGCTCTCAATGTCCGTAGTTTTACCATTAGCAATATACTTAGCCCCAAACACAATTTCTTCCAAAAAAATATATCATCCTCTATAGGGGCATTCAAAATGGTGTCCTTGGCATTAATCTATCCATAATATAATATTTAGTTTAAGAATTAGAAAGGTGTAGTAGTTTCTCTTGCTTTTTGCTTATATAGTGCATTTTTTCCTTTTAATAAAAGCTTTGTACATATTTATTTGTTCTAGTTTTATAATTTCATTAGGAGCATCTTTAATTGTTTTTCTAGCTATTTTACAAGCATTATCATACCAATGGTTAAATTTTAAATTTGGTTGGAAACAAGGATATCAAAAATCACATAATCCACAACATAACTACTAAGCCCATGAAGACAAGTTAACAAGTTGGAGTTTAGCCACTTAATTATGTCATTGTAAACTATAGGGTATTGAGAACTATAGAGTTTGACTAACTCAATACCAAATAAATTATAGGTTAAGACGTTAAAGTTCCTTTTGTATTTATTTTTTTATTTTGAATAATAGAATCATTCACTAAATTATGATTTGGCTCCCATAATGATTTGACTACTAAATTCTAAGAGGACATATATTTATAAATCCCTTTCCATCTTAACTTAACCGTTTTTACGGAAATTTATAAAGTTGTTTAACCAAGAAAATTTGAATTCTATGTGCTTCACTAGCAAGACTAACGAAACTGCCATATCCATAGGTTACCATTTTTCTTCATTACTAGGATCGGCACAAAACATTTTGTCTAAATATTTTAACAGTGGCAGGGAGAGATGTTCCCATGTCAGTGTGTTTACTTAGGCTCATCTTTTTCTGCTCCAAAATCAGTAGAGAAATAATGTTTGTATGTTTGTTTTAAATTAATTAAAAGCAATTAACTTAGCCCATAACTAGTAAACCTAAATAAATATTTATTATTTTTTAATTAAACCCTAAAGCTGTCAACCTTCATTTTATTTTTTTTAAATGAACTCAAACATGTACTTAGGCTGGATTGTAAGACACTATTCAACACAATTAATTTAAATATAAATTTTAAACAATTATTTAAAATGAGAAAATATCTCTAATATCGTGAGTATGAAAGCGTGACAGAGAATTATCTCATCAAATTATTTTGAGAGTAATGTTCTATTGAGACAGCAGAGAGATAAAATTTAAATTCCAGACCACTAGTGAGTGGTGTACAACAAATTGATCAGTTAAAATGATTCACATGCAAACAGAGGCAATTAAGAGGAGAGGAAATATGGGCGAAACTAAATCATATATATATGCGGTACCCACATGAGTGATCAGTCCCACGAATTCTTCGTTTTCGCCATTTTAATGGGGAAGGTCAATTTCCTCCTCCTTTTACTGTGAAATAGTTCCATCATTTTCTCGTTAAGCTTCTTCCCACAACATTGGGCTACTAAATCCCGAAGTTGGAGAATATTGAGATAGTCACATGCCTCCGTTACTTCGCACAGAGTGCCGCTGTCCATTTTCTTGACGAACTCATCATCCCACTCCCTCACATCGTCCCTCCTTTTCTGCTCCATCGCCTGCCTCTTCTTCTCCTCCTCCCTTATACGCCTTGCATACTCAACGTCCTCTTCATCACCCCACCCACTCACACCCCGCCCACTCGCAGCTGCCATTCTATTCTGCTCCTCATCACCCCACCCACTCGCAGCCACCATTCTGTTCTGCTCCTCATCATCCCACCCACTCGCAGCCGCCATTCTGTTCTACTCCTCATCATCCCACCCACTCACACGCGCCCAGCTTTTCTGCTCCTCCTCCCTGGAAATCTGTGGACGATATTGAGGATCGTGAAAGGCATGGAATGTGCAATATTCCATCACTATTTTCAAAATTTTGCTGGAAATGTTGGGCAGATGAATGATAGCCTTAGTGCCCACGTACTTTATCATCTCTTTTATGAGCCCCGAAATGGATATCACCGCCTCCTCTGCCTCTATTATTTGGCCATTCGAGCTCTGCAATCTCACCATGTTATTACCATTAGCATCGCTGCTGCAATCCTTCGCAATGCCCATAGCTACTTGCTACTTGCGTATTTCAATACGATGAACTGAAGAAGTGAGAAGTTTTTTAGGGTTGGATACTTAACTCAATTGTTAATGCTTCTATGTGGGTAAACATGCTTTCTAATCCAATGTATTTATACAACGTTTTCTAAGCTGACAAAAACATATGTTCATCGAAGGTGAAAAGTCGAGGCAGCCGTTATTTATGGTACACATCAAAAATTTATTGGATAGTTTTTTTTTATTACACTGAAATGTGTTTTTCAAAATTTAATAATAATAATAATATTATTTTTTTATATATTTTCCTTTGAAAAACATTTAAAATAAATATTAGACAATTTTCTTCATAACATTTTAAATAATAAGTATTAATTAACAAAATATTTTAATATTTTAATATTAATTCTATTTGTTTTAAAAGAATTGAAAATAATAATAGGAAAACACATTCACACAGACCACCCATTAGAGGAAAGTGGGACTAGAAACTGCAACTCGCACTCACTGTTAAGGCACACATCTAAAGAATACATTGTAAACATTGTAATGAGAAAGAGTTTATGAATTACCTCAAAGGAGGCTTTAACCCCTTCACTGATGGGCATTGTGTCAATACACCTAGGTCTCGAGGTAGCCTCTTATCGATCGGGCCAAATCCTTGAGCCCAATTACCAGAAAGAGCCAACTCCCCAGTGCAAGCTAACTCAGGGTCACATATTACAATTTGAGAAACCACTCATGTGGATCAACTCAATAAGGCAAGTTTGAAACCATAGTCATCCTTCTCTACCATTCAACACCCTGAAATGGCTCTCCAGAGAAGCCCCCCCGAATCAATCAAGTAGGTAATTGATCTAGGTGGATATTGGTGGCCACCCACCAAGTCCACTTGGACCCCCACCATTATTTCTTTCAGATTTTCAGTTTCCTTAATTGTAGCACAATTTACTATTTTTAGCAGTTTTTTGGGGCCTTAACTTTCGGAGCCATTTTGTTTCCTTAAACGACGTTTTTTGGGAAAACTGGGAGTAACATGGGTCTATGGACTGATGTTCTATCGATGTTGCTCTTCCCAAAGTTGTAGTTCTTGGATATATATTTCTAACGAGATATTGTGCGCGTCAAATGAAGATCATATGCCAAAGTTACGACCCTAGGATATTGATGTACCAATTTACCCAGACGGGGCCCACAATTTGGCGTTTCATCTTCTAGGGTTAAGTTTTTGGATGTTTAGGGTTTTCCATTGTTTCTCAAGAATAAATAGGCCTTCGAGCCTCATTGTAACACAGTTCAAAGGCATGTAGCTGCCACATGTCTTCTCAGAGATAAGCTACCATCGCCATAGCTAGTTTATTTCCATTTCTATTTGTAAGTATATTTCAGTATTTTACAGTAATGAGATGAAGTATTTTTTCTACTGCATCTCTATATGTATGGTTATATCTATAATTTTTTGCATTCCTATTTAAATCTGGATCAGTGGTATAAGAGAAGTCTGCTCTTTCTCTATCTTTCTTTGCATGTCCCCAACGAGGTCGAGATATAAGGAGTTAGGGCTTGAACTCGTCGAACCTTTGCAAGACCAGCCTCGCAAATCTCGATGGCCTCCCATGGAAGATGAAAAGAAAGATGAGGGGGCAGGTGATCCTATCAAAATCTTGCTTGAAGAGGCCCTTGAGCGACAAATGAATGCGATGCTGAGCAACTTTGCCCAAATCCTTCAACGACTACCTAGGGGCGACACATCTACTTCCAGTAGCTACTTTGGAAGAACCACACCCTTTAAGGTACAAGTTAACTTTGACATTCCCATATTTTAGGGTCAGATAGATGCAGATGTCGTACATAAATGGTTAAATATGTTAGAAGGGTATTTTTTTGTTCATGATTTTTCCAGCCGGGAAAAGATTACTTTCGCTCTTCTCAAAGCTGTCCCCCATGTCAAGGACTGGTGGGAAACCTACTGCAAGAAGAAGGATGAAAGTACGACCTCACTGTTTTGAGCCACACCCACTTGGAATTCATTCAAGATTGCCAACAAGGAGCAATACTACCCTGTCGGAAGCTACGAGGATCAATACATAAAGTGGACCACGCTGCGGTAGGGAAGGGACCAAGACATGCCAACGTTTACAATATTTTCCATAACTTTCACACAAAGTTGGGTATCAAGGATTCAGAGTAGCATTTGGTACTCAAATACTGTGGTTGTCTACATAAGTACATCCAGGAATAAATAGAATTCCTCAACATCTCCTCGCTCGACACGACATACCAATATGTCGTGAAGATCAAGCAAAATTTTAAACAAAAGAAGCGAGACTTTGGATTTGCGAATCTTAAGCGAGGGAAAGGTGCACCCAAATTGCAGAAAAAAAGACAAATCCAGGGTGGGGCGACCCAAGACAACCCGCCAAAGCTGCAAGCAAAGAACAACGTCGTGAAGCCAAAAAGGGACACGGGAAGGTGATGTGAGCTCCATAAGATCTCCACTCACAACACAAGTGAGTGTCGGGCCAAGCAGTCATTTGTGGCCAAGCTAAAGGTTTCAGAATTAGATGCATATTCCTACTCTGAGTCAGAACCCGACAGGGGGAATGGAAAAGGGAAGCAGATTATCGATGCGGAGCCCAACATCACCATTGCCACCATGAAGATCTAGAAGGAGGAGCTTGAAGATACAGAGGAGGAGGAGCGTCTCTTCCACTCCTAGATGTGGGTACAGGGCTCCCAGCTATAGTTCATTGAAGATAGTAGGAACCAAAATAACCTCATTTCGTCAAAGGTCATGAAGCAGCTAGGCTTACCAACCATAGCAAATACACAACCGTACACCATCGAGTGGCTTCACCAAGGACGAGATCTTCACGTAAGCCAGCAATGTTGCCTTCCAGACAACATCAAGCCCTTCACAGATGAGGTATTGTGTGACGTTGCTTCCCTTGATGTTTGTCATGTATTATTAGGACAAACATACTTGTCGAAGCGACCTGATGTGTATGAATCAAAGCCTCGTGTTGCTATTGTTACTTTGGGGAATAAGTTGTACAAGATACCAGAGGTAGCATCACCTATCGACATCTCTTTGGTTCAAAAAAATGCAGTAAGCTCAAGTCCAAAACCAGGAAATTTGTTTTCCTGATGATACGCCCTCAAGGAAAGAAGAAGACTGTGGCCACGACCTCGAGACAGGATCCCTCTGCAAGACAACTACAGATGGACAAGGTCATGGAGGAGTATGAGGACATCCTCACCTCCCCTACAGGGGTTCCTCTACAGTGTCAGGTCAAGCAGTCCATCGATATGACGCCAGGTGTGCTACTACCCAGTGGAGCAATCTATCGACGCTCTATTCCGGAGAACGATGAAATCAAGAGGCAGATTCAGGAGTTGTTGTAGAAAGGTCACATCCATCTGAGTTCTTCACCCTGTAGGAGCCCGATCATGTTGGTACAGAAGAACGATGGGAATTGAAGACGCTGTATTGACTGTCAGGCACTGAACAAGATCATTGTCCATAATAGGTACTTGATCCCATGGATTAATGACCTCCTGGACCAACTGAAGGGGGGAAAATATTTCAGCAAGATCGATTTGAAGTCAGGATATCACTAGGTACCAATTGAACCCTTCGATGTGTGGAAGACTACCTTCAAAGACAAGGAGGGCCTTTTCGAATGGTTGGTTATGCCTTTCGGATTGACGAATGCTCCTGCAACCTTCATGAGGCTAATGTATGACATCTTGCGACCATTCACCAACTCATCTGTAGTGGTATACTTGGATGACATCTTGATCTTCAGCCAAAGTTGGGAAGAACACCTCCAGCACATCCGACAGGTTCTCTAAACACTGTGAAAACACAAGTTATGTGCAAATTTGGAGAAATGCACTTTTAGCGACCCAGGTTCAGTATCTGGCATACATTATTGATGAACAGGGGGTGCATGTGGATCTAGCCAAGATCTTAGTCATTCGGGATTGGCCATCTCTGACCACTCTGATAGAGCTCCGCAACTTTATAGGTCTTGCGAACTTCTACCACAGGTTTGTGTTGGGATTTTCTCATATCACTTAGCCCTTGAGTCAAGTCAGCAAGGGAGGAGCAAAAGAAAAATTCTTTTGGTATGAATCTCAACAGAAGGCATTCATAGAGTTGAAAGATCGCCTCTGCTTGGCACCAGTGCTCGCATTACGAAAATTCCAACAACCATTTGAGGTCGAGACAGATGCCTCTGACTATGCTATTGGGGCAGTCCATACTCAACACGGACATCCAGTGGCATATCATAGTGAGACACTTTCAGACACAGTCTGGAAGTATCCCACTTATGACAAAGAGATGTATTCCATTGTGTAGGCATGCCCACAATGAAAGCTTTAAATTTTGGGGAAGGAAACGGTCATCCACATAGACCACCAACCCCTGTAGTTCATACAGACCCAAGGGAAATTGTAGAATGATCGCCATCAGAAGTGGTCCACGTATCTACAACAGTTCCATTTTAATATCAAGTATACAAACAACAACACCAATATTGCTACAGATTTCCTTAGTCGACCACCAATCATGGCGTTAACCACTGTGCTGAACTCTTGTGGGCACAAGACTTGTGATTGGCCACTTCTCTACAAAAGAGACCTAAAATTCGGCCACACGTACCAGACACTTTTGGAGGGACAACATGTTCTAGATTTTCACCTCTAGGATGCCCTCAAATGAGCGTGCCAAGATGATTTGGGAAGCACACTACAATCGAGCTACTGGGCATTTCGGGGTCTAGAAAAGTGTGGCAGTACTGCAAAAGTATTTATATTGGCCAAATCTTCGACAGGAAGTTGAGAAGTACATTAGATCATGCACTTCTTGTGCCATTTCCAAACTGACCAGCAAGAAGCAAAGCCTTTATACCCTGTTGCCTACCCCTAGTCAACCTTGGGAATCCATCTCTATGGATTACGTGTTGGGCCTTCCTTCTACTAAGCATGGAAATGATTGTGTTTTTATGGTCGTCGACAGGTTCTCAAATATGGACATTAGGCGGCCTACAAGAAGAATATCATAGTAGAAGCCACTGCTAAACTCTTCTTTGAATGAGTGTGGGTACACTTTTGGATCCAACAGTTTATCATCTCAGTTCAGGACAACAGGTTCCTTAGTACATTTTATTGTAGTATGTGGTTGATGTTGGACACCAAACACACTAAGTCCACAGCCTTCCATCCTCAAACTGATGACCAGACATAGGTTGTGAACAGGATCATCATACACATTCTACACATGTACAACTCAAAGGATCCACACACATGGGATGAGAGCCTCCCTATGTTCATCACAGCTACAACCGAGCTCGCCACAGCTCAACTGGCCACAACCCTTTTTAGGTGTGCTTGGGATGCCAACCACTATGTACCATTGATGTGGCCATGCCATTTGCAGCTACTCAGGCAAATTTGGCTCATGTCCAGTTCGAAACAGATAAGGCAAACATCTTCATTGAGCACATCCAACATATTCGCTAGCAGGTCCACAAAATTCTAGAGAAATCAAATGCCAAGTACAGGCAGTGACATGATGAACATCGGGTGCCACACATTTTTTAGGTGGGTGACAAAGTCTGGTTGCATTTGCAAAAGGAACGCCTTACTGAAGCCTATAGGAAACGTAGACCACTCTGATATAGTCCTTACACCATTACCAAGGCCATGGTAGATCATTAATTTGAGCTTAGCATTCCCCTATTCCTTGGCCTGCACCCAATGTTCAATGTGGACCGCCTTTGACCATACATTCCATCATTACTAGACACATCCGACATTGCAGAATAACTCACACCCATAGAGTTAAATCCAGATTGCATGGAACAAGCTGCAACTGATTGGTTCATGGACACACAGATCAAGCACACTTGCCAGCAGGACATCCAACTATATTGAATTGCCAAAGTAGGCCAACTCCTTCAGCAGGGCAAGTGGCTCACTAGGGACAAAGTTCAGCAGAAGTTTCCTCATCTCATGGAGGAACTCAATGCAATGGGGACCATTTCTTCCTAAGGGGGGAGGAATGATCAAGGTGGATATTAGTGGCCACCCTCCAAGTCCAATTGGACCCCCACCGTTGTTTCTTTCAGCTTTTCAATTTCCTTAATTGTAGCACAATTTACTATTTTTAGCAGTTTTTCGGGTTCCAAACTTCCAGGGCCGTTTTGAGTCCATAAACATCTTTTTTCGGAAAACTAGGAGCAACGTGGGTCCATTGACCAAGGATTCTCTTCCCAAAATTGTATTTCTCAAATAGATCTTTCTAATGAGATATTGTGCGCGTCAAACAGAGATCGCATGCCAGAGTTACGACCCTAGGAAGTTGATGTACCAATTTACCCAAACGGGGCCCACAGTTTGGCATTCCATCTTCTAAGGTTAGTTTTTTGGATGTTTAGGGTTTTCAATTGTTTCTCAACAATAAATATCCCTTTGAGCCTCATTGTAACACAGTTTAGAGGCATGTAGCTGCCACATCTCTTCTCAGAGATAAGCTATAATCGCCCTAGCTAGTTTACTTCCATTTTTGTTTGTAAGCATATTTCAGTATTTTACAGTTTTGAAATGAAGTATTATTTCTGTTGCATATTTATATGTACGGTTATATCTGTAATTTGTTGCATTCTTGTTTAAATCCAGATCAATAATTCTTCCCATCATCCAATCTCTCATCTCTCGATTGCCACATCCACTCTCAAATGCGATCACCATTGGAATAATAACCCAGGTTATTTGGAGAACATTCCCTTGCAAACCACTAGGCCCTTTGTACTCAACAGGCTTAATTTTCATTGTTGTAGCATGAGAGGGAGGTTATTGCCCCACAATGGTATATTTACCAATTTCTTCACCACCAACGAGGAAGAATAATTATATATTTACTTATATAGAGGATTTTTTTATTTTAAATTTATATATAAAAGAAATGTGGAATTTCTTATATATTTAATATGAAGTTAACTTTACTCTAGATGGAGTGACCACTAATGAGAGAGGAGGTGAGGGTGACATAGCTTGAAATCACCTCAAGTATTAATTGATTGGGGCATGCACACCACCATAAAAATTGAATGATATGTGTAATAAAATGGTGTTACACTGATCATCTAGTTTAATGACTCTTCATTTGGATCAAGCCATTAAAAGAGTGTACCACAATGATGAATTGCATTTCAGTGAGTGTATAGTTTAACTCATCTTTAGAAAGTTTCTTAATAATGAAATAGATGACATAAGGAAATTTGTCTTCCACTTGTACTAAGGATGCCCCTACAATGTTATCAGATGCAACTCGATAAAGATGTAAGTTTGAATCTTTATCCGGTAGTCCAAACAAGGGTGAAGCCAATTTACTGAAGTCTTTAATGAACCTTCTATAATACCCAGTCAATCCAAAGAAGCTCATCACATCTTTTGAGGAATAGGGACCCTTTTAATGATGGAATGTTTTGGCATAAACATGTATTACTTTCTTGGATATGGAATTTCTGGGGACAATCCATACATTCATAAAAAAATTCACATTTTTTACGACTTAGTGAGAGATACATCTCAATGCATTTCTTCAAAACTTTGCATATGTTAGAAAGATCTTCCTGGAAATCACAACAATAAAGGGTGAAGTCATCCATGTATATCTCAATAGTGTCATGAACAAGCTCGACAAAGATACTAAAACTTCCCCTCTCAAAAGTAGTAGGTGCATTATATAGACCGAATGAAAGGACCCTATAGGAAAAGGTACCCCAAGGACCTGTGAGTGTGGCCTAGTCTTGGTCCTAAGGGCTGATCTCTATTTGGTTGTACCTTCTAAACCCATCTAGAAAGGAAAATAATCTTTTTCTTGCAATGCCATCCAAGACCAGGTCAATAAAAGGAAAAGGGAAGTGGACCTTCTTTATAGCCTACTTAAGTTCTTGATAATCAATAAAGATCCCCCACTTCTCATTTTTCTTAGGGACTATGATGAGGGGGGACACCCACTCACTATTTGAAATGGGGTATATGAACCCTGCATCTAGTATATTTTATAATTCCTCTTTCACAATGTCCATAAGATATGGATTCATCCTTCTTTGAGGTTTGAACACATGATTTCATCCTTCCTTGATGTATATATGATGAGTATAAATCAATGGATGCACACCTTTCATCTCCTTATAGTCCCAAACAAAAGAATCCAAGTGTTGCCTCGAAACACTGCATAATTTTTCTTCATGCTCGAATGAGGGGGGGGGGGGGGGGGTGGTGTTGATCTTTAAAGTTATAGATGGGATAATATCTAAAACATTGGAATGTTCTAAGTTATGGAAGCATAACACAATTTAGTCTCATGGTTACTCTCAGATTCCTTTATAAATTCATCAACTGGCATGGCAGTGGGAGGATGATTTTGTAATATATGGTCAATAACGTCATATTCATTAAGATTCCTCCCCCCTATAGCAGTGTATAGTGTGCAGAATGGGTAGAGGAATGCCTAGTAAAATTACTCCTCTTCCTCTTCCTCATCCTCTAATCAAAAGGGAAATTCATGCTCACTATAAGGTTGACCAAGAGGATACAACACAAGTTTTTTGATAGATGCCCATTCTTGATTGTCATGTTCCTAGCCCTGCAACTAATGTCATAATCAACAATGGCTAGCCAAAGCCTTCCTAAGATGAGAGGGTATCCATTAAATTTGGTTATGGGCTGGAAGATAAGGAAAGTGGAGTATTCCCATGAGTCAATGGATACCATTACATCCTCAATAACTCTCTCAGGAGCTATTGTGGATATGTCTGCAAGTTGTAGTATTGCAGTGGTATTCCTTAAGGCCCCTTGGTGGTTGAACTTCAACATGGTTTCCTTGATCATCACAATGATGGTAGCCCTAAGGTAAATCAAGGTATTAGGGACCATATAGTTATTTATGTGCACATCCACTACTGGGCTACTAGGGTCCAAGTACTTTGGGGATATCACCCTCCCAAGCATTAGATTAAACAACTACCCAACAATATTGATAGTGGGGGTATCTCTTCTTCTTCTCCAATTCCTTTGAAACACTCTTCCTTGATAAGATTGTTGTAAATGGGGCCATCTTTGATGGCTTGGAGAAAGGGTATTTTGACACACGTTATTAATTCTCTTAGAAGTTCTAACTCTTCTGGGGTGTGTTGTTTAGGTTGCATCAACCTCTCAGGGTAAGTGGATGCACTAGCTTGAGGGGAAATTTCTTCCTTCTCTCCTTCAAGCTCTTCATGTGGAGAAGGTGGGTTAACATCTGGAAGTACATTCCTAGACCGGAGGTTGATCTCTTGGATTTCCATGGCATAACCAAGATAGGATGTGTCCCCATTGTACACCTATTGTGATTGCTAATTGTTTGGGTTCAGATTGGGTTGAGCGGGCAATTAAGGTTGCTTAGGTGGGTTATGGTGAGATATTTGTGGTTAAGGTTGAAGTGGAGGCATTAAAGTAGGAGGTTGGGTTGTTTGAGGCCTCCACCCTTTTGAGGAGTTGCCCCACTGTGGAGGTTGAGGAGGATATGGCTATAAAGGAGGTTAGTAGGTTGATGAGGATATTGAGGAGGATAAGGCCAAGGAGGAGTTATGGGCAATGATTGATTCGTGGAAAGGTACCAAGGCTGAAAAGGTGCATAATGATTTTGATTGTAAGTGGGATAAGGTGCACCTTGCATGCACCGTTGATATGGATGAGGGCCTTGAGGACTCCTTTGGTTAATATAGGAGAGTTTCTTTGAACCACCCTCTATCCATTGGTATATAGATTTTAGGCCTATAAAATAAGGGTATTTATATGTTCATTTTGTTCCTCATAGACATAGGAGACTATTATGACATTCAATGGGCACTCATTACTAGGATGTCTCTTAGTGCATCTAGGAAAAAAAATATAGCTAGTGCTCTTTTTGCTTCCCCTTGCTTCCTTTTGATTTACATAATATCCATCTGTAGGGAGAAAGTATGCAACATTTCACTCTTGAATTCCTCCAACATCTATCTCATGTTTGATGGCTGATGTAGAGGTAGATGCACTAACAAAGCCTTGGCTAGACCTACCTTTTCTCCTAATAGCCCTAGAGTGGTTCCTGAATAATGTCTTGATGTCATCATAATGCAATTCATATATGTCTCCTCCAGATAGCATGTTGAAGGTCTCCATTACATCTTCTATGATCCATTGAAGAAGAACCAACGTGAGTGACTCAGGGTCAAGGGTATAATTGGATATCTTATAATTAATTTGGAACCTTTCCTCATAGTCCTCTAAAGATTCATTTGGTCCTAGGGTCATCCTAAATATTTCCTCCTTTGTTTCCTTCTACCTACAGTAATCGATGTACTTCTCATTAAAGGCTTGTTGCATTTGGGCCTAGGTAGTTATGTTGCCTTAGTGAAAACCTATAAACCAACACAATATTGCATCTTTGAGGGTAGATGGAAACAAATTTAGTTTCTTTTGATCACAGGTATAGTCATAGGTCCTATAGAAAACAAAAAATTCAAACATGAAGTTGTCAATGTCTTCATAGGTTAGGCCATGCAAGTGTGGAAGGGAAGAAAGACTTATATTATTCATTCTAGCCTCCCTATTGGTTTCTCGGATAGGAGAAGTCACATTTTTTTTTTCAGCCATGGTGTAGGTAGGTGAGGTGGGCTCTCCTTCCCCCATGGGTTCCTAAAAAATTATAGGTTCCTCACCTAGAGGTTTTTCTAGCTCTCCTGCAGTTAGGGAGGGAAGTCCACAGTCACCAAAGAAGAATGATGACTCGCTTCTTGAAGGGGTGGGGGTTTTGGTATTAATAATCCTTGACTATCCATACTCCTATGAGGTATGAAAGAAGTAGCTCTATTTTTTAATTTTGCCCCTTTTCGTCTCCTTTTTCTTGAACCTTTCAAACCAATAGTACTGATGCAAACCAACAACAAAAAAGGAACTTTTAAGTAAAAATAACACCAATTTGGACACCTCCCTAGAAATAATGCCAAAAAGTGTTGAGACCTTATGTTACATCAAGGATGTTGCAACTCCCAAGGTTTCTCAACTTAAATTATCAGCTAGGGTTTCACACAAACTTAGAGGTGACAGTGTTATATGCACAATAGGTTATGTAATACTCATGTCACACTCAGTCATTAGATCAGATCAAGGCATATGGATACCACTCCTCTAGATAGCTACAAAGATAATTTCTATGAAAGCATATCATCGTTGCAAGGGAATGAACATGATTCTAATTGCAAAAATGAAAATATTATTCATTGAATGTAAAGACTAGTTGCAATTGCATGAAAGTGACAAACTATACTAGTTGTAGAAATAAATTTTACTACTCTATTTTCACAGTAATCAATTTGATGTTCTACTTGCATTAACCATTAATCTAATTGCAAATTTCTTGAGAAAAAGGAATTCATTCCATAATACATAACTATGAAATTAAAAAAACAATGAGTCTAATCTACTTATGGTTTTGTCTTTGCACTGGAGGAAGCATAGGTTTGGAGTGGTCTTAGAGTCTTCTTAATCATGAAATAAAAGCATGGGGTCCATCATTCTAGTTAAAAATGCAAGATTCAAGTTCCTAGTGAAAAGCTCGTTGAATTTAGGTAGTGGTACAAGACTACTACAAGAAATGCTACAAGAAGCCTTGTTTTTTCTATAGGAGTGCCCTGTTTTGCTATAGGAGTGGTTCTGTGAGCTTTTTCGAGGGAAAGGATGGTGTCCTGAAGGTGAAATAAGGTGAATTAAGGATGTGGGAGGCATTTTTTTCAAGCCTAGCACCCCTTGGAGGCCTATATTTCACAAACGTTCATGCCCATGGTGTCCTTCATTTTCCCTAAAAGCATGATCTCGGTGGCAGAGCTTGAGATTAGTATGATATTTCCAAGAGGAGGGTGGAAATTCCTAAGTGGATGTGGATGAGTGTGAAATCCACTAAAAGTCACTTGGTAGCCCCTCTAGACCAATAATCAGAACATGCATCTACTAATCAATATTGCAGTAAGATAAATCACGGTGGAAAAAATGAGTTGAATTTTATTTCTTCAAGATTTAATCTATCCTACAACATGCATCCAATCTAATTTCCAAATAAATACTACTAACCTCTAAGTTACAGAATCCAAGCATGAAAAATAATTTCATTCTAGAACCCAGTAATTTCCAAGAAATCATAAACACATATTTTTGGCTTATTGTTGTAGACCCTTCAACCACACATCCCACAAGAGAGGTGGTGACCAAAACTACAACTACAATTTGTGAAATACAATTTCAACTTAAGCAAGGAAAGAATTAAAATGACTTGAACAAAAACAAGAAAATAATAAAAGAGAGGGAATAAAGCCTCTTGGTTCAGCCCAAACCCAAGGTTTTTATCCCTCCAAAATTAACTCACATGTAGGCCAACAATAAGCTTTTCATTAACCATAAATAAGAATCACATACATCATATTAAAGATGAAAACGATAGTGTCAAGATCTCGGATCTCTATAGATATTCCTATCTACAAAAACATCTAATGAGCCCTTAGGCTTGTTTATTTATAGAAAAAGTGGTTGAGGGGAAGCTCCCTGGGAAGGAGGACTACATCCCTCCAAAATATCAAAATTGTTGGATCTCAGTCCTTTAGGTATTCACATGAACTTGAGTTCCTTGGTTTTCATTGGACTTCGAGCTGTTGGTGAGGAAGATTTGGTCTGCAATCGAGTTAGAGAGTTAGCATAGTGGAAAAGCTTCCTAGATTTTGTCTAGATGCCTCCAACGAGCCCCTTCATAGTAAATATCTCCAAAAATGCTTGCTTTTCTTGCATTTTAATCACATTAGGCCATAAAATGTGAAAAGAACCCTTTAATCTCCCTACTAATCATATTAGGGCTACAAATGAAAATTAATGTAAGAAAAAGAGAATTTAAGTGTTGGAGGCTATCACAATGGACATTAAAATATTCCTATTGATAGGACCCATCAACCAATTTTAAAGTATAAATAGTAGAAAGCATGTTATGATAACAATGAACCATCAATAACTCTTGGGATAAAGTGTTACAATTATGCCAAAGTAGGTGGGGAAATTTAACTCTTACACTCAAAAGACTAGAGCCTAGCTCTCCAGAAGGCTTGGAAGCTTCTCTATATAGATCACAATTGTATGCGGAAACTATGAAGAAGAATAATATGATTTTATTCGCCTAATATTTATATTTGTACTTCTCATATACCTCACTCCATCATGGAAATATGTAAGTGAGATTAAACGGGGACAAAAAGAGGTGGATTACAATGGAAATGGAAAAAGGATACCATAATAAAGATTACGTTACACGTTATGGTGTATGACTAAAGTCTTTCTTAATTACTTTTATATTAATGGAAAATTTAGATATTGTTAACATGTGTTTATTTAAATGCATGATGCCATAAGGATTTTAGTTAATTATGTTGATTTAAATTATGTGCACTACTGTTTATTTCAAAACATGAAATTTGTTTGGATAATGGTTAGGAAAATTACTTTATACTATGGCCAATCATAATAAAAGTGGGTTTGACCCTTATATAATTATATTTTTGAAAATCTAAGAATATATCAATGAGTAAACGAGGAAGAAAATCAAGGGACCATGTGGTCCTGGTTATTAGGGTGCATTAGACCAATCTACCAATGCTAGGAGACAATAATTAATCTATTAACAACTTTATCTATCAACTTTATTTATTTATTTTATATATTAATTTATTTATTAATTTATTTATTGTTTTATTTTATTTTTATTTAATATATTTTATATTAATTTTATTTTTAAATTCCTTTAGCTGCTACATATTAATTAATTTTATTTTATTATTTATTTGTATTTTTAATATTTTACTTTAAATTTTTATTATTTTTCTCGTTCCCACTATTTATTCTAAACAACTATTACTTAATATAACAATTCCATCTAAGTTACAAATAACTTATAATTTTTAATTTGAAATGATATTTTTTTTAACTAACTATTAACTTAAACACCGATTATATCTATATCTATATATATGTATATATATATATATTATCTTAAGGTATGGTCACTGAATTAAGTAACTTCCTTTAAAAAAAAATTGTTGACTTTGATCCCTAAGTCAAAATTAGCCGTTGGTCAAGTTAGCCATTGGAGGATCTGCACAAACTATTTAACATGGAAAGCTGGATCTGTTTTCTTCAACTCGTCTTGACAATGAAGCACATTGGTTGGTTCGAAACGTGTCGGCAATGATTTTCTGAATGTGATTTACATCGAAATTTCTTCTGATAATTGTTATGGATCACAGAAGCCTCAATTCAACCAGAGAGATTTGTTTCAATGCAATCTATGGTCTGATAGTATGTGGAAGTCCCTGACTTGGTTGGAATTTTCATATCATAATATGAGACATTTTACGATTGTGATCTATGAGAATTTGTATTGATCATATTGGTGATATTGTCATTGAGTTTCCATGGTTTCTATGTTGGTTATTTTCTGGTGATATGTTGCTTATATGATGTATATTATCTATGGATCTTGTCATGAATTATTTAGTTATTTATTGGTTGTTGAACACATGGACTAACTATGTGGAGAGGACATAGAGCCTTCTTAGTGATCCTCAGATGAATCTCAGACTTTTATGATCAGATATGGATTAATGACCATTAACTTGCATGTTTTCAATGTGTTTGAAAAAATGTCTAGTGTTCTCTAGGCAGTCTAGGTCAAGTTGTTTACTCGATATTGCATGTTTAACTTTGTCATCATGTTAACTATGATTCTGGAAATTCCGAGGAAATTATGGGTAGTGGTATGGAGGTTGGCCTGAAAAGGTGGCATGAATCCCAAGACCGCATGCTCAAAACTGAAGAGTTTAGGCCATAATCGCATGGAGACAAGCCTGTGAGTGTGGTTATAGCCTCATAACCACATGGAAGCAGTGTAAAAGGTGAAATTATGAGTATAAGTTAGTGAAACAAGGTTCCATCTCAGGGATTGACCACCTGAGGTGTTTCTTTAGCTCCTAGGTGATCTATAGTCCCTGTAGGATGTCTGTTTGTGGTCAGTTTGGAGGCCTTACATCCTTAAATGGAACTAAGAGGCTGAGTCAGGTTGTTATAGTGACACTCATCTCATGTTTACCCTAGCAAGGTTGTGAAATTGGGTAAATGTGGGAAGACATGTTACAAGAAAGAAATGGTCTCAGTTGAACATGTAATCCTAGAAGTTTTCAAAGGCATGTTGGGGGCTATAGATGAGCCCAAGGCATGGATTTGTGTGCATTTTGTAACCATGCTTGTTGAATATTAGTTCATGGTGTTTAAGCCCTTTAGGATATAGTTCAAAGAGGTGCCCAAGAACCATTGTTTTCATGTCTTACATGCTAATGTGACCATGGGTCTATAATATTTTTTCATTAATAAATGCCTTTGGGTTGTATACAAAGCATTGAGGATTTAAGCACTATAAGTGGATGTTTAAATGGCTAGAATAGGTTGGGTAAATTAGTGATGATCCCTCCATATGTGGTAGTTATTTAGATATTAGAAATTAGATGTAATTGGTTTGCGAAGGTAATGAATGGGTCGAAAGCCCTTTAGCATGGTGCACTAGATTTGGCCTATGTGAAATATTTGGAAATTACACCAAAATTGATTATTTACCATAGTTGGTTTATGCAAGCATTGAATCAGTTGGAATCTAGATCTAAAAATTGGTTTCAATGGAAAAATTGGTGTTAAGGAAAAGTGCACAAGCCAAGAGACTAAACATGGAGGACAATGATTTGTAGATAAAATTAATGGAGTACCTGGATTAATTTGAACAAGTCAATCCTAAGTGCCTCCGACACCACAAAATGATAAATCAAAATTGGTCCTGAGAGTACTACTATTTGACCACAACATAGAGATCCATGTTGATGTACACATTGAGTTCTATGTGTCTTACGAAGAAATGAAGGAGAGCTATTCTAGTTGTACATGCAAAATTTAATAGAGAAACTCAATGAACAAAAAAGGATGCAAGATGATATTTTAATGGTATGATGGTTGAGAGAATAAAATATAGTGTTGCTACAAAATGACCAGAGTGAGGAGAAGGCTAGGTGTATGTTTTTTATAATAGCAGGCGAATTTGATGACTACAGAGCTAAAACAAGGTAGAGTGAGCAGCAGAAACAATGAGCAAATTATTTCTTATTGAGTACGAATTAGATCCTACAAAATAATGAGTTGGAGCTTCCATATTAGTGAATATATAAGTAGAGATTGGAGGTTGGTACCTCCTACAATTAGGTGCTTTCATAAATCCAAGAGGTTGCATCTTGATGCTTGCAACAAATCCAAGAAGTTGGTGCTTCAGTTGGTGCTTCTGGTAAGATGATCAGGTGTCTACAAAATAAACGAGTTGGTGATTCTTGCTAGTGGGTTCTAACAAACAATCTAAGAGAGTTGGTGCTTCCTATGAGTGGTGGATCACAAACTATTTGATTTAATAGAGATGGAGCTCATATTTACATCATATAACAACCAAGCTTTGGTTTCTTTTCTCTTTTGGGTTTCCACATTAAATCATTTGTGTTCTATGTTCTTTTTTCTCATGCTTTTGGTGTGCATGCATCTGTTTGATGATATAATTTATTGCACATAATACGATGCTAGTTCACACATAATGACTGTTAAGTTTGAATGATATTAGCCTTAATACGGATTCACCCCCCCTTGATATTCAACATTTCTTCCAACATTAATGTGGGTGATTGGGTGTTTTTAAAACTACAACCATAAAAACAAATGTCCCTCAAGAAAAATAAGAAGGATAATACATTATTACCCAAGTACTATAGCTCTTACAAGGTGTTGCAAAATATTGGTATTATGGAATACAAATTGGAGCTTCCTGCATTTATGCGAGTACACCCAATTTTCCATTTTTCATGCTTAAATAAAGTTATAGGTTACAAGTGCCTAGTTCAAACAATGACAAGGAAGGAAAAATCATATTAGAGCATAAAGAAATCATGGAAGAAAGATATAGACAACTACATGCTTGATCAATTTCAAAGTATCTTATTAAGTGGAAAAACCTACTTACTGAAGATTCCACATGGTAGGATGAGTATATTATACAAAAGCATCGAGAACTACTCAAGCATTGAGGAAAACACTTTTTTGAAGGAGAAGGGCATGTTAGGTCCCTATAATACTAGTGCACCCCCTATATTCTTATTGCTGTGCCCCATAGAAGCCCACTATAGTTATTCTTGTTCCAATACATTAGTATTGTTATGTAGACCCTAATTAAATTTTGGCCCTTTATACTCATATATATACTAAGGAGCTCTTGTCATTTAAATCATCCAAGAATTATTCATTTCTGTTATGTAAAGGGAGGTTACCCACTCAAAGTGGCTTATTATCTATTCATTGATCTATCTCTTCTTATGTTTCTATGTTATGTGGATATGGATACATAACAAATCCTTAATGCATAGGCTTGTATCTCGATAAGCAAGTTCACAAGTGGTAAAACAGGTGCAAGGGAAGGAATCAATATGGAGGGAAACACAAAATATTATTGTGAAGGAAAGAGATGATATCAGCTACCATATTCATTATACGATGACGACCAAAATGCATGTTCTATCTTTACTTAATCGATAAGGGGAAATGATGGCCGCTGAGAACCAAACTCAATTGATACTCCCCAACCAAAATATTTCTCTACTTCATAAAGAAATTGACCAATTGTAGATTAAGATAGACACACTATACCTCCATATGGGAAATCTCAAGACATTAGGTAGAAGGGGTGTAAAAAAACCAATGCCAGGAAGGAAACAAGGGAGGAGGCGAAAATGCACCAGGTCCCTATCCTAGACCAAACAAAGCATAAGGATAAATAAATAATTGAATTTATAATTGAAGATGGGTTGTCACATATAGGCTAGTTTATTTTTCTCTCTTGAATTATTTTTTACAAGTATATTCTAGTATTAAGATGTTTTTGGAAAATTTTCAAGTGTTACTAGTTTGCATACACAATAGGTATGAATTATAGTAAGAACAAAGGTTTTTTTTGGACTGGTTTGAATCTAGAAATTGATGAATCATTTGAATATGTAAAATGATATTTAGGTGTCACATATTAGTTTTATATTAGAATTTGAATGAATTAAACATATCCATCTTATTATTCTTGTCAGAAAGTACATACATATATATTTTTTTCACATTCAATTACCTTTTATTCATTACACATTGAATATTTTATTATATATATATTATTGTTATTATTATCGAATTTTAAGGTCATGGCCAATCTAGACACCAAATTCTTATATGAGAATCCCTTGTTTGTGGGACAAGAGACCCACCTTTGTGCAGTGACTTGACCGCTAAGTCTCTTAAGGCATACATACTCTACCCCCTCTATTTTTGAACCTCTAACCTCTTAGGAGTATACACATTCTCTTAACCATTAGGCCCACTCAAGTTGTATTGACATATTGACATAAATTAGTTAACATAAATCTTCAAACATCTTACTCACACATTTTTTTAGTTAGTTTTAATTTCTTTATTTATTTTTAAAGTTGATATAAAATTGTATTACATTATGTGGACATTAAAATATTTCATTTATGACTAAGAGTGAGTGAAATATTTTTACTAAATTGAACTATAATATCAATAACAAATGGATGGATTATAACAACATTAAGATTGTTGATATTTAATAATGTTTTTAATTAAAATTAACTAAACATGTATAGTCATTTTTTTATTGTAACCAACATTAATTTTCTATTTAGAGAATATTTTATTTTAATTTTAAGAGGAATTCATGTCAAATCCAAGTTGACCATGGACTGAATTACCATCCTCTTCATACTAGACTATACAATGCACCTCTTGACACAATAAATTTTAAAATTGGTGTTTTTATCTTCAATAAGAACGCAATTTTTCAATCTATGGGGTTTTGGATAGATGGTGATTGGGTGCTTTGCTAAGACATTTTTTATTTTAAGTTACGAGTTCAAGTCACCAATGCCAAATTTAAAAAAAATAAAAAAAAAAACACACATTTTTCAATGAGTAAAATAACAAATATGGTAACAAATATATAGACTTGTTTTTCAATCCAAAAATATTGTCGATCCTATAAAGCTTGTGTTTGTTGGAATTGAATGAGACCTAATTAAAAAGAAATGTTGTTAATTCTATAAAAAAATAAAATAAAAATGTACGATTGGCAATACCTTTCATTCATTCATTTCAAATCGCCAATCAGGTTACACTCGTAATAATCATTTTGTGGCCTTAAAATACCCAATGGGAATTTAGGTCTATTGACCACCAAACTTCATTGTATACCATCAAAAAATTAAAAAATTTGATTCTATCTAGCATAGCCTTATAAACCTGTTGCGGCCTCAAAATTCTGCTGCCGAAACATGTGGGATAACCACCCTATCCAGACCTTAAGACAACTCCTTTTCCATTTAAAGTGGTGGCTCTGACCAGGGATAATGTGACTAGTTTCCTAGTGTGGGTTTTAATATGAGACTGGATGGTGTATGAGTGCTTTGCAACAAAATAATGATAATCTAAGTGACCTATTCTACCATGCAATTTCTCTAGCTAAGTTATTCTAATATAAACTCGGGTGTTCTTATGTGATATGCAATCTACAAGGATATCTATTTAGCATGTAATAATAAAGATTGGACACAACTAAACAGAAATGATAATGTAACAAATAATTCCTTTGACTAAATAGTTAGTTAAAGAAATTTATAAAATATATCGCATTTATGATGAGTTATATATGAAAATAACAACCTCAGCTAGGCATCATACAAAAGTGCAATTAACGCTTAACAAATATAATAAATCTCATATATAATCCATGAAAGTAAAGTTATGCCACTAATTAAATGTAAACAGAATCAATCATACATGATAATAGTACCATATGTGTGAAGTCTTGCTCATTTGACAAGTGACATAGACCAACTTCTTTCTTCAAATTAGATTGTCTCTCAAGAATACAAAAGTGCATCAACAAAGGAAAGTAGTCTGATATCTAATAGAAATGATCATGTTCCATCATTTCACCAAAGCATTCACAAACTTACAATAGTGAATTCTCTGCAAATGTTTTTGATAAAATTCTAGACCCTTCTCTAAATGCATGAGAAGGGTATAAATACTACTCTAACTAAATGTGTAAAAATATATTATACAAAATTTGAGGAGGTTTTAAACAACCTTCCTCCTAACAAGGTAACTAAATCCAAAAATAAATAGAGGCTAAATAAACAAAACTGAGAGGATGACTTGCTATCTGCCAACTTGTCCTTCGAATCACAAATATCGGTCATCGGTTGAATTTCAGGAGGTGGCCCGAAATGAGTCCTGAGCTGTCTTGTGAAGATCGCATCAGTGAGCAGTGGAAACATCCTTTGAGTCATGTGAAGGGAACAAATGCAAGTCATAATATAGCTATGTGTCTTAACCAGATACGGCCAATATGACTCCCAATCGGTTGTGGTCAGTTTCATAATTGCCTCTCTCTGAATCCCCGCCTTTGCTTGCCAGTCTTTATATAGAACAATTAAATTAGGCATATCTTTCATATTTCCTTCCTTGATGAGATTGGTGGTGAATAGGATGTGATTCACTACTTTGATGATGTTCTTTGATACTCTAGCTAACCTTGCGGCTGCGAGCTTAGCCTGTTTGATTCTAACATCCCAACCTGTAAAGAAAATGTCTTTATGAGTTTCTTCAATCTCGGGTAGATTGGCCTTCTTTCCATCTTTTGTTTCTTGCCACTCAATGAACTGAGAGATCCTAGTGTTTAAATCATTAAACATCATTCTCTAGTTTATTGCCTTGTCTGTCAGCTGGTCGCTGATATTCAGATAGGGAGTAATATGTGACATATTTTGGGAGGAATACTCTTGCTATCTCACCAGAAGGGAATTTAATTCCAAGCCCTCTTTTATGAACTCCTTAGTAGTGGGAAAATCCTTGTATCTTTCCATGGATTGCTGTATTTCCTGGAGTTGCATGTTTTTGGCTAATATATCAGCCTCATGGCTTATTTTTAGGACCTCCATATCTTATTGCAATTGCTTTAGTTGCTCCGCCACATGCATGTTTGCACTTGCTTTCTCTGCCTCAAGCTCTTGTTCGACCTGTGTCATTATCTCCTCTTTCTCCCTTAGCAGAATAGAGACCTCAATATCCTTGTGGATAGTGGACAATGCATATGCTGCCGTGAACTATGATAGCCTAGTCAAGTCCTTCGCCAAATTAAAAGGAATGTCTTTCCAGACAATGTTCATGGGCTCGTTTCTAGGTGGGAATTTTGGTGCATCTACCCTTCTCCTTTTCCTCTGCCTTCTAACTATAGCTTTATGGAGAGGGATATATAACACATCAAGTCGAGGTATTTAAGTCACTTTGAGAACAATCTTCGATATGGACAGGGCAGGGATAATTTTAGTATGCTAGGATGTTGTTTCTTGCTCCTCCATAGGCATAGATTTGTTGTCGGCAAACTTGGACTTTGTATCTTTTTGAACATGTGGAGGAGTTTTGAATTCCTCTATTTCTTGGGCATTTGAGGCTTTGGGAGTGCCTTCCAATTTTTGATTAAACTGATCCCACTCCTGCTCCAAACTTCCACCTTTAGTCTCTGAACTAATTTTTGTAGTCGAGGTACTCATCACTTGCTTCTCATTTGAGCTCTTGCTTTACTTAGCTATCTTGTTGACAACTTGGGGCTTCCCTGTGTCTGGTGTCTTCTCAGTGTTTACTTGAGAGTCTATTTGAGAGCTAGGGCCTCCACTCTCAATAGTGACACTTGGAGTGGACTTATCCTCAGGTTTTAATAGATGCATTGGGATCACCCAAAACGTCTCATCTCTGAATTCCTGAAATCTTTGAAAATCCTCAGGTTTTAGATTCTCTTTTTCCCATTCAAACACTTGTTCGAAGGATACGGTTGACTTTAAAAAATCCTCAAAATGATTATCTTCATGATTGTATGGCTTGAGTTTAACTCTAGTAGTGATATTGTATGCCACTTTGTTTTTATCAAATTGCCTCTTAGGCCATGTATGGAGCCTGAGGGCTTCCATATGTGTTGATTCATCAGTGGAATGAACAAAATTGGCTAAAGAAAAAGAACCAAACTTGATAGGGAAAATGGGCCATAATGACTTCTTGTCATCTTTGATAACTTTAGTTAGGCCCTTTCCCACAATCTGGTAGGAAATCTCTCTTGCTAATAACTTATTAGAAACATATAAAGGAAGGAGGTGTGGATCAGTTGTGCTACCAAAAATACTAATATAGGTGAACAAATCTTCAGTAAAATACTTGCCATCAATAAGCACGTCTGCTGCAGCTTCTTGGGAAAACCTAGGTGCTTTCTTATTGAAAATCATTTGATGTAGGGGCAACATAACAACAGGGAATATCTTATAGAAGTGAGGTATGTAATGTGACTCCCATATCTATTTATGACTGAGATGGATTGGGTAAGGATCTTGTAAGGTCCATTTCCAACCCATGGATACAGGCACTAACATAGAAGGGAGGGAGGTTATCTGAAAAGGAGGCTTTCTTTTGTTGATATTCGGTAATGGTGGTGGCTAGGTTTTTAGATAAGATGGAATGCTAATTCATGATATGGGAATAAACACAGGCATCAATCAGAGGAATCTATTCTATTGAAAACTTAGTATTATTTGGTAGCCCATACAATCTACATAACATGGATGTTGTATAGTTGTAGGGGTTTGCCAAGGAGGCTATAGCATATATACCTAATTTGTCATACATGAATTTGTTTTCCAACACCCTCCAACCATAAATTAGCTTGAAGAGGTCTGGATTCTTCTTTGCGAAGTTAGCCACAAATGTACTGTTGTAGATATCCTGGGGATCAAGTATGTGGTACATCTTCTTCAGATCCTCTACTCTGAATGACCCAATGAGCTCCACCTTTGAATTATTGAACTACCTATATTCAATGATAAGGTTTTAAATCACCCACCTAATCATATCTGTATAAGGGAGGATTTTAGCCCTTGCTCCTATCCTATGAAGGAATGAATAGGAAGAATCTCTACATTGAAGTTTTGAAGGCCTTTTTGAGTCAGTTGTTGCTCTCGTAATAGTGATTTTAGGATGCTCATCCTCCAGCTTATTGTAAATTACTTCCCAAGTTGTTATGCCTCCGGTAGCATCAAAAACT
>APFE031286490.1:29198-41354 GCA_000404065.3 Pinus taeda
TGAATTAAAAGGAGAGAGCCCTCTCCGATTGCAGGTGGGCTAGAACCTGCAATCAGAAGATTGGTTTGTGGTTACCTCGGCCGTATCCCTATTAGGAGCCTAGGTACAACCTGAGTGATAATAGGTGGGACATGTTCTTGTAAAGAATTTCACCCCTTTCTCTCTCTCGGGCCTCATGCTTTAGGGGGCATCTGTTACACAGCAATTTGTCACCGTCCCTGTTACCCATCTCCCACATCTTGGAGGACTCATTCTAGGACCTATGAGAAGTGACATGACCTACAAATACTTGCATTGCATTCTCTTGAACATGAGCTTCATTTGCCCTGAAGACATCTCCTGCTAAAAACCCTAAAAATATCCCTTTTTCCATTGGCGCGGTTCCACAATGCAGCCCTCGCGCCAATGGGGAAAATCCTCCAAAGAGGGCGCGCCAATTGGCACTCTGTCATAGAGTCGCACCCACGACAACCATAATCAATGGTGTTTTTTAACAAACAAATGGCAGAAGTTTCACCCTAACAAATTCTTGGACTGAATCTATCTTGAGTTGGGTGGTTTGGCTATGGATTTCCATAGAGAGGAAGTGGTTTGCCACCTCTCATGGAAGCCTCCTTGATGATAGATCCAATCTCATGATTATTGTGGATGATCCTAACTCCCCTTCCTCCATCTATAAAATCTTGTCCATTTTCCTTGGCAAGCTAGTTCCAGAGTTCCAGAGAGATTTAGAATTTTCAAGTTTCCACGAGCTTCATGCTGCAAGAGCCTTCTTAATTCCCACAAGGCCAAATCCAAGTAAGGAGATTCTTGTCCAATAACCAAAGAGAGAGAGGCTTGTCCCTATTCCCAACAAACTTTGCAAGACATGTGTTGCTGACTACCCAGCCAAACGAGAATCTAACATCAGAACTTTGGTTGTATTCTTCTTTGATGAATTATTAATAAACGACTATTGGTTATGGTTCCACTCTTATTGTTATTTGTGATGATGATGAGTTATATCCTTTCTGACTGATATATAGTTGCATATGTTGGATTTTATGTTTGTGTTTGTGCCATTTCTTGTATGTGCAGGTGTCCATTCATGAAGATCGTGGGGATTGTGATCTACTGGAGCAAAGGAACGGGAGCACCACCTCTTCTACAAGCACTAGCGTTGGAATCCAGGTAGGCCTTCATCACTGGTTCGTTAATTTGCAATTAGGAACTTGCGCTGTAGCATTGTATTATTGTTGCTAGACTCGGTCTGGGCTAGTAGGTAAATCCCCAATGGAGTCGCCAAATTGTTGAGGAGGTAAATACCCTCTGTGGACAGAGGCGATCCCTACTAGCCCAAACTAGGTCTAGCAACAATCATACAACGCTACAGCGCAAGTTCCTAATTGCAAATTAACAGACCAGTGATGAAGGCCTACCTGGATTCCAATGCTAGTGCTTGTAGAAGAGGTGGCACTCTCGTTCCTTTGCTCCGGCAAATCACAATCCCCACGATCTCTGTGAATGGACACCTGCACATATAAGAAATGACACAAACACAAACATAAAATCCAGCATATGCAACTATATATTAGTCAGAAAGGATATAACTCATCATCATCACAAAGAACAATAAGAGTGGAACCATAACCAATAGTCGTTTATTAATAATTCATCAAAGAAGAATACAACCAAAGTTCTGACGCTAGATTCTCCTTTCGCTGGGTAGTCAGCAGCACATGTCTTGCAAAGCTTGTTGGGTGTAGGGACAAGCCTCTCTCTCTTTAGTTATTGGACAAGAATCTCCTTACTTGGATTTGGCCTTATGGGAATTAAGAAGGCTCTTGCAGCATGAAGCTCTTGGAAACTTGATAATTCTGAATCTCTCTGGAACTCTGGAACTAGCTTGCCAAGTGTTGGAGAGGTAAATCCCCTCTACGGATAGAGGTGATCCCTACTAGCCTAGAACGGGTCTAGCAACAATCAAACAAGGTTATCACGCAGGTTCCTAATTGCGAATAAAAAGGTAGGTGATGAAGACCTACTTGAGTTCCAACGCCTTCGTTTGTAGAACAGATGTCGCCCACGTTCCTTTGCCTTGGCCAGTCACAATCCTCCACTATCCTCGTGAATGGACACCTACACACAAAGAGAACAACACAAACACAAGCGTGAAATCTAATATATGCTATTATACATCAGTCAGGAAGGACATAATTCAACATTAATCATCACAACAATGAGAATGGAACCATAATGGTAGTCATCTATTATTAATATTCAACAAAGGAGAATACAACCAGCGTCCTGACGTCAAGTCCTTCTTTGGCTGGGTGCTCAGCTAAACAAGTCTTGGAAAGCTTGAAGGGGTGAGGGACAAGCCTCTCTCTCTTTGGCAACAAGGTCTCCTTACTTAGATTAAGCCTTATGGACACAAAGAAGGCTCTTGCAACTCTAATCTCTTGATGTCTTCCTTCCAGCACAAGTATAATTACCACAGGACTAGAACTAGCTTGCTCAAGGCATGGAGACAAGCTTTTATAGATGAAAAGGAGAAGAAAAGATCAATCAAAACAATAATGGATTTGGCTTCATCACTTGGAAACTTCTATGGAATGGTGGCAAACTACTTCCCATTCAAGGAGATTCCAACCAAACCATCCTCACTTAACTTGGATACAGTTGGTGAATGGGTTGGATAGAACTTTCGGAGATAGATTGGTTAAAAAAATTTCCCAAAAAGGTTGGCGCGATTGCGACTCTGGGACAGAGCGCTAATGACGTGCCCCTTTTATAGGATTTTCCCCATTGGCGCGGGTAGAACACAGTGGGCCAGCGCTAATGCAAAAAGGGATGTTTTTAAGGGAAAAGATCAGGAGATGTCTTGAGGGCATATGAAGCTCATGTTCAAGGTGAATGATGCAAGTGGTTTCAAGTCTTGTCACTTCTCACAAGTCCCGGAATGAGTCCTCCAAGGTGCAGGAGAGGGGTAATAGGGACGGTGACAAACGGTGACAAATTACTATGTAACAGATGCCCCCTAAAGCATGAGGCCCGAGAGAGAGAGAGGGGTGAAGCGCTTTACAAGAACATGCGTGACTGAAAACACTGCCGCTGGAGAACCTGCGAAAGGAAATACAACTGATATCTCAAGTACATGATAGATGTGGTATGGGCACAGCCATCCGTAACAGAATATATACAACTAGATCGCAGGTATGGACGCAACCATCTGATGAGGATCTATAAATGGACTCAAGTATGGTCGCAACCATCCAATAAATGAGTCATGTAATGATTACAATAATCCACAAAATGCAACCCGGATTTCAATATGCACAATCCGGGGTCTTGCGCTCCAACTCGACTCGAACATAGTACAAGTCCAAGCATGTGAATACAGGAGTTGAAGTCGAACATGCATGAACATCGTCTGATTACCAGTCAATGATGAAAATTGTTAACAGACGCGAGAGGGGCCACCAACAATGACGATGGTCCTCAAGGTACGATAGGTACAATCCACGTTATGTGAATCAATGAGCCGGTGTCGAACACCCGTAGAATCATCCGATCGGAGGCCAATGATGAAAACCTCTCGTCGAACACGAAGAACCTACCATTGAGGCATGCAGGCTCCGAGGTACCTGAAGGGAGTCTCTAGGTCATCTTCCTGGATAATGAGCTGAAGTCGACAGGAAGTGATCTTGATCGAAGGTGGGCCATAATGTTTCCCACATCATCGACACGAGACAGAGAGGGACAACATGTTTTGTGTGAGATATCGGAGGGAGGTTGAGTATTCTGTAGAGGTAAAATTTTCTTGAACATATCGGCAGTACGACGGCGGATTTGGCAGTATTTGATGTCAAATGATCAGGGGTCATGACGACTAGACAATGAGTAGATGAATGGTCAAATAGGATAACCCAAACCCGTGGAGGCAAGTGTGAAACAAGATGAGATGTCCCCACCCAGACACGAATGCAAAAAGTGCCATGTTCGAGAGCGACATATTGCCGATGACGATGATTATGATCCCTTTATTCCCCCACCATTTCTGGCGAGTACCCCGGTTATTTTTGGATGGCAAGCTTGATGGGGATAGCATATGCTTGGATGGTATCACTACGACAGAATCCAATGTCATTAAAGTTTTAACGAGTCTGACAAAGTAAAAACTCGGCGTCTTTTCATGTTTAGAGAGTTTTAAAAGACAGCAAAAAGGAAACTCCAGGGGTGTCCTTTTTCGTAAAGTTGTGTCTCTCGAGCCCGAAAACGTATAAAACTATGCTCGAAATAACCACCTGTCCATTACGACCGAGGAGTACTTTTCGTGAGTAGTGACATTGACCCGAAAAAGTAAAAAAGTGATTGATATCACGTCGTTTCGTTCCCATTAATGAACCTGAAATGACAAAGGCCCGACGATCTTTTCATTCTTTATACGGTCGGAAAAAGAGTTTAAAAATGACCGCCTCTTATTTACGTTTAATGAGTCAAGAGGAATAACTCGGCAATCTTTTCATGTTTAGCGAGTCAGAAAAGAGCTAAAAGATGACTCCATAGTGACTTTTTCGTGTTTTTACCGAGTCCGAAAAAAGTATAAAATACAAATAGTTTCACCATCGAAGTTTGCGTACAAGACCTGTCGTTGCACAAGAAGCAAACGTAAAACACATTTTCGACCAAAAATATATTAAAATATTCAAAAATAACCTTTCTAAACCCAAAAATGAGTTTAAAAGCTTATAAATAGGGTGAAAATGTAAAATTAGAATTACTTTTACTATTTACCTCTTGAAGAGTGAAAAGGGTCTATTTGGGAAGCAAACTTCAGGTGGCGAATACAACCAATCTGTGCAACCATTCGCGATCCCATCAGCTCCAAGTAAGAGGCACTTCCCTCAGCTCCATTTTTATACTATTTTTTATTCATTTGGTTCCTGATTGAGCCCCTGCAAGGGGGAGTTTCAAATTTAGGGCTTCGCCCCATTGGCGCGGGTATCCGGCATGGACCCGCGCTAATGGGATGAAATACCCAAGGGTGCCGCACCATTAGCGCGACTGTTTTAAAAACAGTCGCGCTAACCGCGCGACCCAAATTTTCTCATAATTTTACCCGTTCAATTTGAAATTTCCCTGGATTACAATTTGTCCAATGTTCTAATGAAGGTAAATTTGTCCTTGTGGGTGCAGGAAACAAGTCAAAATGGTAGTAGAATGGAAAGAAAGAGAACATGACATTGTGGATGCCTCGGCAATTGAGGATGAGGGGTGCATGAATGCCCTGAGGGACTGTGGCCTCAAAAAGTTCTTCCTTACATCATACATGTGGTCGCAACCTGAGTTGCTCCAGTTTATCATTGATGCTTGGGATGTGGACAACCAAGTGTTTCATCTACGGAACCAGACCTTAGAGCTTGAGGTCTCTGATGTATACTTCATCACTAGACTGTCATAGAGAGGGGCAGTTCCTATTTTGACTGGCAGTAGACCTTCCAGGGAGAAGGTTGGTGAAGTAAAAGCTCGAGTGTGCCCGGAAGCACAAATCGGGAAGCAGAGTGCTAAGGTGGAAATCAACACCATCCGGGATTTAACTCTGAAGGCCATTCTCTTCACCATCACACGTGCAGCTGGGGTACAAGCGCCCCACGAGGCTAGCAAGAACCACCTGATACTCACGACTGAATGCCTCAGTCCGACCATCTTTAACTGGGCTGCAGCTGTGACTGCTAATATCAAGAGGCAGCTCACAAATTGCAAGCGTGCGGATATGATAGCATATGGTTTGATCGTGGTATCATTCTTTCTGGAACGAATACCACTCTTCCAGATCCAGAGAGCCGTGGTGGCAGATCCATTGCCACAAGAGCCTAGAATGGCTCGTTGGGCAGCATTGATGCCCAGAGGAGGAGGAGGCCAGGAGATGTCATGGAATCCCAAGTTCTTCATATGGCTCCGTCGACAGCTGATTGTGATCCAAGATTGGCCCTATGCAGGAACCAGTTTCATGGGGGACCCAGACCTTCCACTACCAGAGGGGGAGGAATGGGAGGAGGAGTTAGGTATAGACTCCTTGATTTTGATGTTTTTTCATTTTTTTTGTCTTTTTTAATACATGCCTGTTCAAATTATGATTGTATGTATATGCAGATGTGGGCCCGGAGCGACCAGCCGACCTATCCCCTACAGCGCGGAGAGGCCAACCTGCAGCCGACCCTCAGGCAGGAGGGGCCGTGGGGGAGGAGCTGATACAAAACCTTGAGGGGCTAGCCCAAGGGATTCTGGGTTATGCCAGATTGGCCGATGTGCCCTTTGCGTATCAGAGGCACACAGTGGGGGTGCCGACTCGCGTCCATCATCTACTGAGACGATTGGTGCGGGCGGTGATGTGCTATCATGAGTACCACCGTGCTTAGACTCCTAGGTTTTATTTTCTGCATATTTTTTGAGAGACATGTGTCTCAGATGTACGAAGAACACAGACTCTATCCAGACATGTACATTCTATTTTTTGAGTGCCTCAGTGCGTCACACGATATATATATATATATATATACATGGTGTTATGGTTTATTGTATTTTATGCTTCCTGTATTATGTTGATTTACATATTATGCAAATGTCTGTCCAATACATAGTTAGCTAATGCATCGGTTACTGCATTAAGTCTTCTTGGAATGTGATGATAAGTAATATAATCAAAATCTCTTTCCAATAACTTAACACGTAAATACAACCTTAAACTGCGATGATCTCTGACGGAATATCGTCCGTTGAGTTGGTGGACTACAAGTTGAGAGTCTAAGTTTACAACCAATGTGCGGATCCCGAGGTTAATTGCCTCAGCTAATAATTCAATTACAATGCTATATTCAACCACATTGTTCGTTGTACAACCTAGACATACCCCTTGAATATCCACTAACTCACCATGAGGATCGTAGATCACCCATGCCGCAGATGACAGATTGCGAGTACTGCGGGAAGAACCATCAGCGAAACCAACGTAAGGCGATCCAGACATCTGTTCAAGAAGAAAAAGACACAATAAGCTGCAATTATGCCCACACTGAGATAAAAACTAAATAAACACGCACACACAACACACTATTGAAAGCATACGCATGTACAAAAAGGAGAGAGTGCCTGGTACTCAATTCAAGTCAAGCCCTTTTCAGGACTTTGCCTTATCGCACTGTTGCATAACCGGCCTAGATAATGTAGGCATCGCTCGGCCTGTTGTATAAAATGATCAACGGCACCGATGATCTGCCCATGCCTCTCGGCCGAGCGAGGTTTACAAGCTAGAGGATCGATGCCCCCTTTGGCAGAGGGACTGAGGGTCGTAACAGAGTGTAATGAAGGATCAAAGTGAGCAGAGACCAAACCAAGTGAAGCAAGGTTCGGAGGTGGGAGGGAGAAGACACCCATGAGGGTAGGGTCTTTGAAAAGCCCGGCTCCCACACTCTCAAAAGGAACAGAGGCATGTTCAACGAAAGGTACATTTCCCTCAGAAGAGGAAGTGAAGAAGGAAAGCTGGTCTACCGTGACAATTTTCCCTTGGTGAGGGAAACGAATGACACGGAAGAGGGATGAAGCCATGCCACGCATGGCATACATCCAACTCTAGCCCAGAAGGAGGTTGTATGTGAGATTCGCGTCAACGACCTCAACTTCTACTTCCACGGTTTTCCCTTCTAAGGTGATTGGCAATCATTGAAGAATACCGTAAGGACGGGATTCTCGCCCATCGAAAGCTTCCAAAGTCATAGGGGACTGACTCAGATTTAGAGACCTGATAACTTTCCAACAGGCAATGGACATAATGCAAGTCGATGCGACCTCATCAATAACTGTATGATGGATCGTTTTGGAATTGATGACGACTTGGATGAGAAAAGCGATCTGATGAGGCAGTCTAGGAACATGGCTCTCGAGATCGAAGGTAATCAGATCCGAATCTGTTGGGTCTATGCCACCGATGGTTGATAGCAGGGACTTCCTCTGAGGGGGGAAGCTCTGGAGAACTTCTAAGGCGGACATAGCCGACGGAGCCTGCGCTAATTCCTCAACAATGCTATAGTGCTGAGCAGCACGAGCATTCGGATTGTAAGAAGATCTTTTGAGTACTCCTTTAGGAGGGGGTCGGATCATCGTCTCAGTACTTGGTCTCTCAATATGGAGCGGACCAAAGCTGGATGAAGGAGCACTTGAGGGAACCTCGGGCTCCTTCCTGGCAGACGACGGATACTCCTTTGCTCGAGTCGTTACATGAACGGGAATAGATCTGGCCATGAAGACTTGGGAACCGAAGGGAGAAGAAGATGGATCAGCCACCATTTGATTTTGCTGAGAGGGAAAAGGCTCTTTAAGAACCGCAGGGACCCCAGGAGCGCCTTTTAACAAACGGCTAACTTCAGATCGCCTGGGGCAGTCCTTAATATAGTGATCCTCCTCACAAATGAGGCAAGGATATTTGGGTTTGCGCTTAGCTCCTTCCTCGGCTGGAGGTTTGGAGGGTTCCTGTTTAGGTTGCTCAGATTTATTTTTTCCTTTGCCCTTTTTCTTTCCTTTCGAGGCCTTACTCGTCGTGGTGGACTGGACGTCGTTGACCTCAGAAGTAGTACCAGGATTCGAACCACCCTGAGAAGTGTTTTCATTAGAAGCACCTGAATTTTGCTTCCCAGGGTTTGATGATGATTTTTTAGAGGCCGGGTTCACATAGCCAATAACTCCATCGACAGATGGCTTCGGCGGAGCCTTGGATGTACCGGGCCTCGGAGCGTCCGGCAAATACTCATACAAGGTACCTGACTGAGAGTAAACTAAGTCCAGGTACTGAGTGCGCGCGATTTCTTGCTCTTCAGTCACACAGACTCCCATAGCAATGTCCCGTGCAATCTTAGGGACAAAGGAAGTCATGAACCAGTCGGTGAGGAGTTGAACAGGGATCCAAAACTTGATCAACCTGCGACGCCTTCTCCATTCATGTATATGATCGGAGATGTGCGTAGTTGTATCCTGCTTAAGAGACGTAAGGAGGTGAGTCCTTGTCTCGTACCGAATTGGTAACTGAAAGTGAGTAAGGAATGCCATAGCTAGCGAATTAAAATCTTGAAATGACGCACGGGTCAATTCAATATACCATTTAGCGGCAGAACCTGTGAGAGTCCTTTGGAAAAGGCGAAGTCGGATCGAATCATCAAGCCATGAATTAGACGAACACCATAAGTGATATGTCATTACATGAGCTTGGGGGTCCTCTCCGGCTTTACCGTCAAATTTGGGACAGTCACTAGGTATCTTAGTTGGAACTGGTGGCCATTGTGGATTATGCAAAATGGGATCATTTGTTAACTTTGACACATCGGGAAGTTCCAACGTCGCTAAAAATGGTAGCTGCGGGTTGAAGGACATATGTCCCGGATATGAGGTAGGGCCAGAATTCCATCCAGTTCCAGGTTGCCCCCATTGGCCTTGTCCTGACGGACCAGGTCCAAAAGGGCCCTGTCCAGAAGAATTTTGTCCGTAAGGGTTATTTCCAGAACCGGGTGGTTGATACTGGTTCTGCCCCCCAGAACCCCATTGGTTACCATACTGCCCCGCAGGTTGTTGATAATTTTGATAAGGGTTGCCCTGCGGCTGTTGGTAATTTTGATACGGGGTATATTAATTTTTCCCCTGGGGTTGCTAGTATCCATATTGAGCCTGGGAACTAGGCGGCATTTGATGAGAAGGTTGGGATTGGTACCCACCAGAATAAGGAGGTTGGGATTGGTACCCACCTGAATGAGGAGGCCGGGATTGGTACCCACCTGAATGAGGAGGCTGGGATTGGTACCCACCTGAATAAGGAGGTTGGGATTGATACCCACCTGAATAAGGAGGATGGGATTGATACCCACCTGAATAAGGAGGCTGGGACTGATACCCACCTGAATAAGGAGGCTGGGATTGGTACCCACCCGAATAAGGAGGCTAGGATTGGTACCCACCCTGATTCTGGGGTTGAGATTGGTACCCGCCTGAATGAGAAGGTTGGGCCATCTGGCTGGAAGGTTGTCCTAGTCGGATCTGAGACGGCCCTGCTTCCCCAGAAGGTCGAGCTTGCTGAGCAACGGACTGTCCTTGCACAACCGAAGATTGTCCTTGTAGACCAGATGGTTGCTGAGCGGTGGGTTGGCCTTGCTGTGCGTAAGGCTGGCCACCTTGCCCAGAAGGGTAGCCTTGTTGGTTTCCAGGTTGACCTTGCTGACCGTAAGGTTGTCCCGGGTTCCCATAGGGTTGCCCCAAAGGGTAGCCCTGCTGGGGCCCAGGTTGTCCTTGCTGAGCATAGGGTTGTCTCGGGTTTCCAGAAGGTTGCCCAAGATAGGTATAAGACGGACCACTAGAGGCTAAAGGTTGTCCTTGATAAGGTTGTCCTTGCGAGCCTCCCGGTTGACCTGGGTAATTCTGACCATAATACTACTGCCCATGATTAGGTTGCGAGTAGGATGGTTGACCCTGGTAGGGTGGTCCTTGAGATGGTTGTCCTTGACCTGGATGGAACAGGCCACCGCCATAACCGGCAGTACCCCAAGCCACACTTAATGGAACCGAAGTCTCAATATAGGGCTCGGTCGGCAAGGAGGTATACAAATAATGATTAATAGGATCATAATAGGGGCCTTGCCCGCCTGGGTTCTGGACATTATGCAAGTATTGGGAATACGTCCCTCCTGCTGAAATAGCATCAGAGAGAGGCAGGGCACCACTTGCGGGGTGCACAACTCTAGCAGTATGTGTCGATGGACCACTTTGTACTGGGCCTCGAGATGGGCCTGCAGCAAAAGTGACAACAGAAGATGCTGTAACGGCACTAACAACTGGAGTTGATGACGC
This sequence comes from Pinus taeda, assembly GCA_000404065.3. NCBI lineage: Eukaryota > Viridiplantae > Streptophyta > Pinopsida > Pinales > Pinaceae > Pinus > Pinus taeda. Next base: position 40,065 of record APFE031286490.1, read on the forward strand.
GACACAGACGGTCGGATTGGTTGGGACTACTGTAACAGCAGTATGGTGAACTTGGGAAACAAACAGTCCTGTGGTAGGGACGATGTTCTGATCCCACATAGAAGAGGAAGTCGCAGAGTTCATAGCATCCCTTAGAGATCTATAACGCGGCGGCACTGTGATACCGAGAGGCATGACAGTGTAGGGCGTAGAGATAACCGGGGATGTAGCTGTTGGAGAGGTAAATCCCCTCTACAGATAGAGGCAATCCCTACTAGCCCAGAATGGGTCTAGCAACAATCAATCAATGCTACTATGCAAGCTCCTAGTTGCAATTAAAAAGTGGGCAATGAACACCTACTTGGATTCCAGCGCTATGGTTTGATGAAGAGATGCCACTCTCGCTCCTTTGCTCTGGTCGGTCACGATCCTCCACTATCTTCGTGGGTGGACACCTGCACATGCAAAGAGAAAACAAACACAAGCGTGAAATCTAATAAAAGCAACTATACATCAGTCAGAAAGGATGTAATTCACATTAACCATTACAAAGACAAATGAGAATGGAACCATAACAGTAGTCATCTATCATTTATTAATCAATAACAGAGAAAGGTACAACCAATGTTCTGACGTTGAGTCCTTCTCAAGAGGGTCCAGCCAGCAAGTCTCATAAGCATTCACCCTTGGAGGTAGATCTCCCAAGACAAACAACTCTCTCTCTCTCACAAGACAACAAGACTTCACAACCTTCCTTAAGCTCTCTAGCAATCCACACTTAACACACCAACTGCCTATTAGGAGCAGCACTAAAAACACTATGAATTCCACTCTGTCAAAAACTAGCTGCTCATGGTAATGGTAGAGGCTTATATAGGAGAAGGAGTCTCCATGAATGGTGGAAGGATAAGCTTATCTCCAAGAAAGGTGGCTCATATGACGAACAGACATGCCATAGAAGGGAGGGCGACATTCACAAGGCCAACAACCAGGTTTGGAGTCATATGGAAGGTTGGCTGTTAGAACAAACTCGCCCAAACAGGATCAGCGCAGGTGTATAACTGGACTGGAGCGCTGACGTCGCGTCTTGATAACGGAGGAGACTATGTCAGCGCGACTTAATACAAACAGAGGATGCGCTGGCTATGAAATTCGACCAGCGCGGAAAACCCGTGTGCTTCCACGCTGGTAGTGCATCAGTTGCACTAGCAGCCGCCAGTCAGCGCGGTTATTTTAATAACAGTCGCGATGATGAAATAAACTTTGGCAAAGAGGGTCATTTGGCCAATTCAGAGAGCATGAGCATGATGG